>NW_019379981.1:2105727-2129103 GCF_000648655.2 Copidosoma floridanum
AAGATCTAGGATCAATTAATTCATTATGTATAACAAATATAAAATTCAATTCAACTAATATATTAAGCAAAGTCGCAAAAACCGTTGTAATCGCTAACCGTGAAAACTACTGAACCGATTTTTCTGAAGTTTACACTACCGATTCTTAAAACTTTCTAGATTGTTTAAGTGTGGTTTTTATCTTGAAAAATTTTATAACAATAGCAATAAATAAGCTTAAAGTTTTGCAAAAATACGCCAGCTTTTTACTTTAGTTCAGTAGGATCCGCTAGGCGGCGTCGACATAAGATCGAAGCTACCTGCAACATAATTAAATAAGTGTGGTTATAATAGGCTGGAGCGTCGTGGAAATTTCTGCAATCTTCTACTGGCACTTCATCGAGCTGCTTCGGGAATATAGATGATAGTCATGCAGCTGGGTATCTCGGTTACCGATGACGCTCTTTTCCAATGTGCAAGTGATCTAGGTCTGCTTTTACCCTGAATATCCAGGATTGACGAGTGCCCCCAAAAAAAAATTTAGTTTAACCGATGACGTCTCCAGTGAAATACCAGGAGACGTAACTAGCCACAGCATCCTGCTTCAACACTTCAGAGTTATGTGGCCATACCACAATCTGGCCTGGCGCCGTCAGAGAATTTTTTTACCCCAAATGTAAGCCTGAAAAGTATGGGTAGCCACAACTGCTATCTTCTTAGTGGTCGTTCCAACGGCATACTCACAGAGAAGGTATTCTCCAGGCCCACTTTCCCGACTAACGATTAAGGGTTCGTTATCCCGGGAACACTCACAGAAGGGCCAATATAAGTATTTACGTTCATTACTTAACCTTCAATCTCATAGGTTCTTTTAAGGACCACCTAAGTTTAAACTACTGTGCTAAAAAAAACATTTTTACTACCATTTCCAGAAACATTATTTGTTGACTAAAAGATTACGTAAAGCCAGCCACTATTAAACCAAGTCAGTCATTTACTGGCAGAAGTCATAAGCAGAGTTGTTCGTCGCAAGGCTGGGAACCCCGGTGACCAACAACCCTATACTACACTCTCGACATAAGCATTTAACCAGGAATCACCGATCCTCTCCAAGGTCTGTGCTGGGCGAACCTAACAGCTATGAAGGAAAAAAAAACTTGAGTAAACGGGAGTCTCCAGTGCGCAAGTATCACGAACCAATCTCTACTAATCTCTTAACCTTAGATCATTAAAACAACTGAGTCTGCAAAAAAAAGGTGCTTTAGACACCACTGTTTTCGACGTTATACCAGGAAACATTGGTAAAGAGCACTACAACTAGCCCTAAATCTTCGGATTTTAAAATTTTTCTCCCAATTAGTCTCGGTCTCCAACAGAAGGCCAGAGGAGACCACCCTGAGGTATCCAGGCAGTCACAATTGCTGTAAACTTTAGTCAAGAAAGAGTTAACTTAAGAAGCTTACCGGTCTTTTTTAGGGCAATGGGACCTCGAACTATCTTGCCAACAAATATATTAGAACTTAACAAAGTTGACAGAAAATAGCTTTTAGAGGTCACAAAAGTCGCAAGAGGGTAAATTGGAAGAAAAACTTCAAATTTATATTAGGAATGCAATTTTAGGCGTCAAGAAACTGTCGCAGAAAATTCATAGAGATTGGAACAGCAGCCTCAAAATTGACAAATAAAGAATTCATAACGTGAGAGGTCAGCTTTTCATTTTACCCTCACAGTTATTTCTTTAATCTTTAAGGATCTAAATTCAGGTGTAGAAAAAAGAAGAAAATATGTTTGTATTTTTGTTGCAATAAAAAATGTAGAGAATAAGCTCCAGACCGTTGTTGCTCTGGTAATAAAGTTATGAGATAAGAGAAAAAAATTTCTTTTAATATATATTATTGGGAGTTTAAAATCTTATCATCTTTAAAAAATAGCTCTTTTCGTAAATGACACGGGAGAAACTGCAAATCAACCGCTTCTTATGGCCAACGATTATTTTATGGCATAAGGAACTTACGAAACTTTTCAGCATAATTATACTTTTTTTAAAGATGANGCGCGCAACTGTACAAATCGCCATGGGTCCGGGAAATATCGCTAACGTTAACGTTAGCTGGCGCGAACCGAATCTCCAGCGTCTCTTCTAGACAAATAGAAATCGTGACCATCGGGACTAAGAAAAACTCCGTAGCCTTGTAAGCCTCTGACGCGAACTTAGAGTCAGAAGCGCGCGCTGTCAAGCAATTGCACATGGTTAAGATCGGGTGGACGGAATCCCCAACGCAGATCTCCGTGTGCTTACAAACAAACCTCCTTTTTAGAACCGAATGCGAGCCGATGGACTCAGTCTGAACCGTTAGTATCTCAAGTCCCCGCGATTAAACTACGTGTTGCGACGTTATAGTTGTATTTACCATATAATAAAATAATTTTATACGAAACTATATTTACAAGTATATTTTAAGTTTATTGAGCGATTGAAAACATTATTAAGCAAAGTAAAAGAAACTGAGATGGACTTCTTAATTATACTTAACAAGTGGACCTCTATCTTGGCTTGGCCCAAGATTTCCTGAATGGAACACCTAATTGTGTTGACACGTAATGTAAAACGTTATCAGCCACACATTTGACATCTATTCTTGACATTTTTTAGAACAAAAAATGCAGTTTATTTGCCATTCCCATCGCAAACTACCAGAGTAATCGAAGTTCTAGAGCTAAAGCTCTTTGCTTTTGACTGCTACAGAATGAGAGTACACATTATCGTACCAATAACAAACTAAAAAATTTAAGTGATAACTATCATCAAGGTTTTAATGAAAAGCTGATCTCGCACGTAATCTCTTACTTATATTGCAGGTAGCTCAATTTGGCAATACTTTGAACTTATTTTTTTTTTTTTTTTTTAAATATTTTTTTAAGATAAAAACTATACTAAAACCATCTAGAAAGTGTCAAGAATCAGTATTCAAAGTTTCAGCCAGATCGGTTGAAAGGTTTTTGCAGTTAAAGATTACAACAATTTTAGCGACACTTTGCTTTTTACATTAGTAAGATTAAAGGTTCCTATCCACACTATGTTCACTCAAAAACTATCACGATTTCTTAGTATAAAATTTCATGAGATGTGTTATTAGTTTACATCGACTGTGTGCTAATGTGCATGTCATACTTTGCTGGAACGTTCTACAAACTTTTACCTATTGAAGTAACTCCATAAAATTTATTATAGGAGCATCTTAGTTAATGTTAAGTAACATTAAAATCAACTACCACTCGCCCTCTAGTGGTCAAAGTTAAACTTCTTTTCAGAGCTTTTTTGCGGTAGTTCTTATAAGTAGCATAAAAATATTTCTATTAAAGTTATCGTCAATTCTTGAAGCCTATGACACAGTCGAAGTAAAAATGGAACTTTTAAGATCTAGGATCAATTAATTCAGTAGTTTCTGAGATTTTTGGAAACATAAAAAGAAACACTGACTCTTTATATATTAGTAAGATTATATAAACAAAAATGTCCATTATTTTTTGATACTTAGTTATTAAGGTATTCAGTTATCAAGTTTTGTAAATATAAAATAATTCTTGAGGAGTTGGCACGTAAATCGTGTAGAGAGACGAAGCCTCACTGACATATATATGTAAGTTTCAAGTTGCCTTAAACGTGAAACTTCGGACGGTTAGGAGTAGTGTTGAATAGCACAAAATCAGACACAAGTTGATGCAGAAAGAAATATAACTGGAATTTTAATAACAATAATAATTGTAAATAACAATACACAATATTTATATTAAAACAATGTTACAATGCTGATTACCTGAATCAACAATTATGTCGCTTTAGGTGTTACAAGCTTACATTAACAACTTTACATTACACAACAATTATACAATACAATTTTATATTTGGTGCGAACACATTGAGCGCTTGTAGCTAACTGACTAGAGTACGTGGACAACGAGAGGCGAGGGTGGTGATGACGGTTGAGCTGTGTGCTTTCATAATGACTCATGAGAATCATGAGTCGCACCAGCGGCTAAGTTTGTAAGTGTTAAATACAACAAACTTACATACCCCTTCCCCGAGAGGATTCGGCAGGAACAGGATCGTAAGGGATCATTTTACTCTTATGAAAAATGTTTAAGCTTTTTTTTTTTCTCTCACCAGTATCTATTTCGTAAATGGATTCGGATAATTTTTTTGTTATTCTAAATGGACCTATCCGGACTGGATCTAACTTCTTCTTATTCATCTTATTACCACTCTGAATATAAACTAAATCATTTTTTTGATATTCTATATTTTTAGTATGTTTATCATAATACTGTTTGTTTACAATATGTGATCTGTTAGCATTTTTCTGTGCTAGAGATCTGTTAAAGTCTAAATTATTATTTATATTTGTGTTTAGTTCTCTTGGAATTATTGAGTTATCCTCTCCTGTTAATAAATAATTGGGTGAAAACCCCGTCGAGCTATGTATCGTATTATTATATTCGCGAATACATTGTTCTGCAATAACAGACCATGGTTTGTGTTTGTTTTCGTATATTCTACAACGGATTCTGTTTATCAAAGTTTGATTAGTCCTCTCATTCTGTCCGTTCGAAAATGCACAATCTACTGCTGTGAAAATTAATTGAATATTTTTCTGATTTAAGTAATTTTTGAATTCTGTGGAATTTATCCCCGGATATTGATCTGTTAAAATCATCCCAATATTTCCTTTGTTTTCAACCGTTTTTACCAAATGAATGAAATCCCGTGCTATTTGTGTTTTTGATGTCAAAATAAATGCGTATCGAGTTAATTGGTCCACCATCAAGTGTAAGTATTTTTTTGGGGATCTGTTTCCACTGAAACCTCCAATTGTATCTAATGATAGTATTTCTAACGGTTTTGACGCTGGACCTAATTGCGACAATGGAGCTTTAAAATTGCCAAATCTCGTTTTATTTTTTATACATGTTTCACAACTTCTGCAAACAAGTTTAATATGTTTATGCATATTCTTAAAATATATGACTGGTGTAATTGTTAATGACATTTGTTTGACACCAATATGCCCTTGTGAATCGTGCAGTTTCTTAAGAACCGTTAAACCAAATTTTTCTGTTAAATATATTTTTTCTGTCCTATTTAGGTTTTTATATATAATATTATCTTTTATTGTACAATATTTATCACGAACTAACTCTTTTTGATCATTCAAGATATTTTCCAATGTTAAAAAATTTACTATCTTTATTTTTGATTCCTCAACATTGTTGTCATCAGACAAAACGGGATTTCTTGAAAGACAATCAGCCTCCGAATTGTCTTTTCCTGGATTGTATTGAATATCAAATTCGAATTGCGATATATAATTTAAAATATGTAAGAGTTCTGTATCTTTACAATTTTTTATATTAAAATTTTGTAAAGGCTTGTGATCAGTGAATACTTTAAAATGTAGGCCTATTAAATAATACTGCCAATATAAAATGGCTTCTTTTATCGCTAAACATTCGATATAAATTGCCCTTTTTGTCTTTTGAGATGAGTTGAGTTTTCGTGAAAAATAAAATACTGGTTTAATAGATCCGTCTTCCTGGGGTTGTTTCAAAATTGCACCAACTCCTTCTAAGCTAGCATCTGTGTAAATGTATATAGGTTTATTAGGATCAAATATTGCTAATATCGGTGAAGTACACAGATAATTTTTTATTTTTGTAAAATTTTCCTTACATTTGTTTGACCACACAAAATTTACATTTTTCCTCAGAAGATTGTGTAAAGGCTCCAGTACAATTGCTGATTTGGGGATATATTTTAAATAAAAATTTACTTTGCCCAAAAATTGTCTGATATGTTTTCTGGTTTTCGGAGTGGGAAAATTTTTTATCGCTATTATATTATCGTTAATTGGCCTTATGTTATTGTTTGATATTATGTTTCCTAAGTATGTTACTTCTTTCTGTGCAAAACTGCATTTATTTTCATGTAATTTAAAACCGTGTTCTTCTAAAACTTGCAACGTTCTTTGAATATGTGTAAGATGATCAGAATAGTTTTTAGAAAAAATCAGAATGTCATCTATATAATTTATGGCAAAGGAATCCAAATCGTTATTTCTTAGTATACTAGAAAGAATCCGCTGAAATATAGCCGGAGCTGACTTCAACCCAAAAGGTAAGCATCTCCATTGCCAATTACCATGATGAGTCACGAAGGCCGTTTTGTATTTATCCTTAGCTCACAAGGGAATAGACCTGAAGGCCGAATTGATATCTAGTTTTGAAAAGTAAATACACTTTCCTACACGTACCACTAGATCATCAATTGTAGGAAACGGCTGGCCTTCAGGAATAGTTAATTTATTTAATTCACGATAGTCAATACACAATCGCGATTTTTTCCCTTCATCTTTTATATAAGTCAAAGTGACTGGCGTGGCATATGGACTGTATGAGTCTTCCACGAGTCCCACTTTTAACAAATTGTTTATTTGCGTTTCTATTTCTGTTTTATCCGGAATTGAGCATTTACATGGTTTTTTTGAAATGTGTTTACATTCAGTTAACTTGACCGTTGCCTCGAAATTTTTTACTGCACCAATATCGAATTTACTCGTAGCAAATATTGCCTTATGTTTTTTCAAGAGATTATTTAAATCATTATTATCATTTTTATCTTCGAGCATCAAATTTTGGCATTCTTTGGCATTTATATTTTTAGAAATAGAGTTCGAACTTTGAACAATTTTTAAATTTTCATTCTGACACAGAGAAAACTCCTTGATACAATCCAAACCTATCAATAAGTGATCCTCGAATAAATCATTTTTAACAATTGTAAAAGAAAATTTTCTTGTTAAATTAAAAATCTTTAAATCTACCGTTACTGTTCCATAAGCTTGTATTGAACCATTTAATGTTTTTATCGATGTGATCCCGCTTATTCCGCTTGTTAATGGTAGTGTCTTATAAAAATTGTAGTTCATCAGTGACACATTGGCTCCAGTATCATATAGCCCACTGGCCTCAGTATCATTAACAAATACCCTTAATTTTATAAGCGGGATCGAATTTAGTTTTTTGTTTCTGCTGATTTTATAATCGAATTTGTTTTGTTTCTACATAAATTTTCTGGGTGGAATCTGTTCGGGTATCCAATTTTCTCGCAAATACGACAAGGTAAGTACTTTTGTTTCTGTTTATATGTATCCACCTCGGATCTCCTCGTATTTGTGTGTGTGTTTACAGTTTGCTCAAGTGTGCGCAGTACCGACATTAAGTTTTCAATTGTTATTATGTCTTTCTTATTTAAATGTGTTCTAACGGATTTTGGTAAAGCTAGCACAATAAAATTGATTTGAGAATTTATACTAAGATCAGGATCAACGTTTATTAAAAGATTTCTCTTTTTTAATGCAAAATCCAAGAAAGGTCCACCCAACCAACGGAAAGAATAAGCTTTTTCAATCTCACACCAAGAAATCTCCCCGAATGTATCCAGAAAAGACTGTGCCCAATAATTCCAAGGCTTTATCAAAGCACCAGACTTAAATAGAACCGAAAACCAATCCAAAGCAGGTCCCTCCAAACAAGTTTTTAAAACCTCTGGAAACTGGGATTCGGCGATATTCAATCTTTTGCACTCAAGAATAAATAAATCTAACCACGACTTTGCGTTTTGATCCTTACTCGAAAATTTTTGCAGAATCATGTTGCTTGCGACAAATTTCATCGGATTATCATTAACAGAAGTGGGCAATGTGCTGTCCGTGGGTGGAGGGGGATTATCAACTACCTCTAAATAGTAACCGCCAAACACCACATTACCTTCCTCATCCGTGTAAGCTTCTTTTAATTTTTCTGTTAACGTGATGCCAATTTTCCTGAATTTTCCTCTCGCATTCAGACTCTTTACAGCTCCCTGGATCGTTGACAATTTTATCAATTCTGTATGTTGAGATATGGGCTCAAATTCGGGCGGGAAAAAAAATTTCTCTTCTTGTCCCAGGATTTGGATAGTCTTTACTTTTACAATCGTGGTTTTACTATCCTGAGCTTCCGCAGATAGGAGAAATGTTGCCTTGATTTTTCCTTCCATAATTGTTGATTTGTAAGTTTCAAGTTGCTTTAAACGTGAAACTTCGGACGGTTAGGAGTGGTGTTGAATGGCACAAAATCAGACACAAGTTGATGCAGAAAGAAATATAACTGGAATTTTAATAACAATAATAATTGTAAATAACAATACACAATATTAATTTTAAAACAATGTTACAATGCTGATAACCTGAATCAACAATTATGTCGCTTTAGGTGTTACAAGCTTACATTAACAACTTTACATTACACAACAATTATACAATACAATTTTATATTTGGTGCGAACACATTGAGCGCTTGTAGCTAACTGACTAGAGTACGTGGACAACGAGAGGCGAGGGTGGTGATGACGGTTGAGCTGTGTGCTTTCATAATGACTCATGAGAATCATGAGTCGCACCAGCGGCTAAGTTTGCAAGTGTTAAATACAACAAACTTACATATATATATAACAAAATCCACGTATAATATACAGTAAGTTGTGTATGTCCTTCTACTTGAGCCCCCCACAACCCAATACAATGAACCATGAATCCCTTGCTGCCCTCCTACTAAATCGCTTAAAATTCACTGAACGGAACACCATGGTGTTTCAACACGTAGTGCTA
Source organism: Copidosoma floridanum (assembly GCF_000648655.2). Next base: position 2,114,412 of record NW_019379981.1, read on the forward strand.
AGCATTTTTACGTAATCATTCTACATTTGTCTTTGATACTTTTTAAAACAAATAACTTCTTATCGAAAATATTTTTGTTCGGAATTCTTGCAGCCTACTTGGTCAACTAATAGGCTGTAAGAAGTTTGAAAAATTTTTAATGACGCTGTCGTGCATTCCCTACACCATATAAAAATTATTGCTCAAGGGCTACTTATTCGTACTTTCTCACGTTGTAATTAATCAAAAGTGTCATTTGTTAAAACCGTAATAACTCATAACTTAAAAAAAAAAATTAAATAATTGTATTTCTTACATTCTGATTACCAGAGTAATAAAGTTCGAGAGCTTAGTCTTTTTATTTTTTATTTTTAATACAAATACATATTATTATACTTCATTTAAAAACTGAAAGATTTAAGGAATAACTGTCAGGGTTATTATACAAAGCTGATCTCTCGCTAAAAAGACTCTTGATTTTTTAATTTTGATGCTACTGTTTATATCTGCATAAACATAATGCGCCAGGTTCTTAGTACCTAAAATTTTTTACATTACAAGCTTTACAGTTTTTCTTCTAATTTGCACTCTTGCAACTATAGGTATGGTTACGACTTTTGTGAGTTCTAAGAGCTGTTTTTTGTCATCTTGATTAAGTTGTTATATAGTAGTTGGCAAGGTAGTTTAACGTCTAATGGCCCTAAAAAAGACCAGCAAGCTAAATTTTTTCTTAGAGCTAGTTATGGAGCTCTATCTCAACGTGTCCTGATGTTAAGCCAGTGATATTGTGGTCAAAAGCACTTTTTTTGCAGAGCTCAGCTATTTTAGTAATTTAAGGTCGGAAGATTTGTTCATAATGCTTCCTTGTTGGAGAATGAACAATTTTATCAAGCTTATTTTTCCTTCATAGCTTCATAGTTAGGTCTACCCAGCGCATACCCCCAAGAGGATCACTGATTCCTCGTTGAATGCTTAAAGTTGTAAGGGTAACGCAGGATTGTCGGTAGTCGGGGTATCCATTCTTGCAGCAAAAAACTCTACTTACGATATCTGCCAGTAAATAACACACTTGTTTTACTGATGGCCAGTTTTATATAGTCTTATGCTAGACAAATCGTGGCTTAATATAAATGTAAAAATGTTCTTATTGACAAGGTAGTTTAACATTAGGTGTCCCTAAAAAAAACTAATGAGATTGATGGTTAATTAAAAAACGTAAATACTTATAATGACTACAAAAAGGGCCAGTGATGACACTTTTATTCATTTCTGAGTATTCTTATTATTCTTATTATTCTTGATGATAGAGAGTGGGTGTTTGTATCTTGACTGTTACCCGAGTCTGCGTACGGAGACTACACTGGAAGAAGGTACGCCACTGGCTGAAAAACATCTCAATTGTGATTCGTTCCATGGATAATAATTAATCGCCCACTGTTGGTTAGAGTAGTGAGTCTGAAAAATAAGTTCTCTGTGATTATACAATTAGAATGAGCCACTGAGGAGGAGACTTATAACATTTCTAGCTGATGTGGCTGCTCAAACTTTTCAGGGTTATTTTTCCTGGCTTGCTGTTGTAGCTAAATCTTCTCTGGTAGCACCAAATTGATTGGAAATATAGCCACAAAACCCCAAAGTAGGTCAACACGACAGAGAGGTCAGCATGTAGAGCGCCTGTTACTCGTGGCACTCGTTAATCTTCGTGGTTCAAAGTGAAACTCGACATAAATCGCTTCTCCATTGGTAAAAAGTGTCATTAGTTACTGGGATACCCAGCTGCATGAGTCACAACGTTTTTTTTGATGCACTGCCAAAGAACAACTATAGTATTCGTCAGTTTGCTTGGGAATATTAAAACCAGACCCACTTTCTTCTTATGCAGGTAGCTTCGATTTTATTTTGACACTACGTAGTGGATCGTACTGAGCCAAAGTAAAAAGCTATCGTTTTTTTGCTTAACTCCAAGCTCATTTGTTGCCATTGTTATTAATTTTTTTACGATAAAAAATGTACGAAACTATTTAGGAAGTGTCAAAAATCAGTATAAATATTCTTCGCAAAATCGGTTGAGTAGTTTTTTGGTTAGCAATTACAACAATTTTAGCGACTTTGCTATATATATATATAGAAAATATTTATATATGTATTAGTGAGACTACGAGAGGTAATAAACTTAAATTCAAACTTATAACAACGTTGCATGCAAATACAATCAGATCTCTATTGCATTTGTACTCAAATAATTATTGATATCTAAACTTGTTAGGCTTATGAAATGACATTTTTCATTAACTTAATATTCTTCTAAGCATATTTTGTTCTGTGAGAAGCTGTGTTTAATAGGTTACTTACAATTAAGTATGAGCTTGTATCAATACAAGTATACCTTCTTTTTACTTTAATGAACCTGTTAATTCTATAACTTACCTATTAGAATCGTGATATGTACTGACAAATTAATGATACAACGGGACATACTAGGTAACCTCAAAAGATACATGAAGCCTTGGCATCCTAATGTTGTTAACAATATTTCTTTTATCCTATTATATACATTAACAGACAATTATAGATAAAAAATACATAAGAATAAGAAAAATAAGACATGTATATTTAAAAATATCTTATTTAAAATTTCTTAAGGCTTAGCTCTAATGAAAAAGATCTTATTGTAAGCTCAAATGGCAAAGTAACTTTCTTTGTATGTCCATCACAGGCATGTTCCTAAAATAATTAGCACTGCCTTAAACTGCAACTTAAGCTACAGGTATTTCTGAGTTTCTATCAGACAGCACGCTGCGTTGCTAGAGAAAATGTTTAATCGCTGAAAAATTTTCACACGTGTAACAATTGTGTAATTTAAATACAGATAGTATTCTTCTACAACTTTCTCCTCTCAGCCTTTTAAATGTGAAGATTTAAGAAAAATTTTTAATAGCACTAGATTGGACTTACTAATGTTTAAACAAAAAGTGAGGCTAGAAACGAAAAAAGAGTGAGAGAGGGAAAGAGAGAGTGTAGCATAGGCAGTAAAAGAGAGAGAGACAGAGGTCATGTGTGGTCTGACGAGTCAAGGTGTACAAATGACCAGACCACCAGGGGCATGTTCTAAAGAAACGTCATTATTCACGGGTTACACCATGTAAGTGAGAATGAAAAGCAGGCAGAGAAAAAAAAGAGAGAGAGGGAGAGAGATTCATAGATCAGGATGACAAGAGAAAAAAAGGTAAGTTTCTTAAAGAAGAAAAAACTTATTAATAATACAAGACGTCCAATCAGAGTTAGTTAATAATCAACATTATGTCCAATGCTGGTACTGTCAGAATTTGTATTTATTAAAAAACAAAGCAACGCTTCGGCCACTTGGACAATCTCCCGGCTCTCATCAGGTACGAAAATCTAGAAGTAAAAAAAATAGAAAAAAAAAAAAATTCTTTGCAATACAAATTTTGGTGAATACAATAAATGCAAATAAAGTAAGAAGTATAATATAACTCTGACTCTTACGAAGAGGATGTCAAATCGTAATCTAGTCAGAGTTTTAAGTTTCGTTGCTTTGACACCATGCACATGCACAAATGACACACTGTATGCACAGAATACAAACGAATAAGAATAGCAAATAGTTCCTTGTGAAGCACACATAAACAGATCATGTTTTTCGAATACCATAAATGAAAGGAGCCCTTAAATTATGACCATCAAGTTAGCCTCCTTTTTTAATTGACTTAAAGAGAAACTTGTAACAATTTTTTAATTATTTTGTATTTTGTTGTCTATTCATATTATTATTAAAATAATGTATACTTAACATTTCGAAACACAGGCGTTTTTTATAATTTTATTCTGTGTATAAAGATTTTATTTTATCAAAATTGAAGAGCCCTTAAATTATGACCATCAAGTTAGCCTCCTTTTTTAAAATACATATTATTATACTTCATTTAAAAACTGAAAGATTTAAGGAATAACTGTCAGGGTTATTATACAAAGCTGATCTCTCGCTAAAAAGACTCTTGATTTTTTAATTTTGATGCTACTGTTTATATCTGCATAAACATAATGCGCCAGGTTCTTAGTANCAATTTTTATTTTATCGAATTGAAGTTGTGTGTAAATTCAATGCTATGTTGTAATAGTAAAAATGTATTTTTTTTTTTCTCTATGTCTCTTTTATGTTATGGCATTCTTAATTTTACAGCTGTCAATGTTTGACCAACCTAACAGCAGTAGCCATTCGCACATAAAATATGGCAAACGAAATTTTTTTTCTAGACTGGCTCAGTTGCATCTTTTTGAAGTGAAAAGATCGAATTAAATTCATTGTTTAAAATGCATATAAGACCAATGTAAAGTTTCTAACAAAAATATTTAATATGTGCGTGCAAGTGGGGAATATACGGTGTTGACAAGATTAGCTTATAAGTATCATTGCTTTTTTTGAAAATGTCAATCGTGTTCATATTTTTTAGGGTATTTATTTTTTTGATTGAAAATTTATTGATAAGTTTTTGAGGATAGTTGTTAGCAAGAAGAAATTTATTAACTAATTTCTAATTATCATTATCAAATAAAGTGTCTGTTTATTTAAAAAAATGTCTACTAATGTATAAATGATACCTATTGTATGTTGTATTGGATTGTGAAAGAGAAAATGGAAGTATCGGCCTGAATGTGTGGGTTTTTGGTACCAATTAGTTAGCACTGTGTTATTTTGTTTAATTATAAATTTTAAATGCAAGAAACTTATGCTGTTGTTGTTGCCTGTCTAAAAAGTTAAATGTAATTCCAGACAACAGCTATTAAAAATTTTTTCAGTATAGTTAGTATATTTAGTAGGCACGCATATGAGAATATCATCTTCATACCGCACGTACAATGGAACATCCAAACATAACTTCTCTTAGCATGAAATTTCAAGCAAACGTATAACAAGATCATATTATAGTACTGAACTACAGGGATTCCCCATCAAAGAGCCAAAAACTGATTTCTAAAATTTGTTGTTAAAATGAAAAAAATGTTTAATTCAAATTAAAGATACACCAGCCCAAAATTCATTAAGAGAAACATTGATTTCACTATTCAAGAATTTCCAAAAATGTCTTATTGCATTTATGATTAAGGCTTTACTAGTATCAGTTAATGAACAAACAACATCTAGACTAATAATATTGTCACCAGGTAAAATATTAATATCTTTTAATTCACATTTCAACTTATAACTACTTTTTAACGTGTGATTTCGCCAGTAGAATATTCTGAACCAAAAAATTAAAAAGAAATTTTGAAAAACTACAAGTAGGATAATTTAGTATCAAGACACTGATACATATAAAAGACTCTTTTTTTTTTGTATTCTTATTAGCCCACAGAATTTGGATAAGTTTCTTTTCTGAATATCTTTATCAAACTTATTTTATTTATCAAAAATACCGTATTAATTTTATTTGCTTACAAAATTTTTAGTATCTTCAAGTAATTACTTTAAATGATTATCTTGTTACGTACGATATGCCGGGCATATCATACTGACTCACCCTAGTAACTACAAGCCTATGCTAGTAAAGGACACCAATAGGGGAAACGAGCTTAGATAAGGCCCTGCGAGACACAAATTGGGGCACTCGAGCATCTTTTAGGCAAGAGACCGAACGATAAGTAGAAAACACCGCGCGACACACACACTTGCCTCTGCCTTCAAGAAGCTAATAAATAATCGACTAACGAGTTGAGTTTTTTTCGTGACGCACCTCCTTACTAGCTTCTCAATCCTACATTACAGTTTTGGTGCTAAGTGTGGGGTATGGTGAGAGACGGAATTTTTTTTTCTCGCTTATTTTACTCGTTTAAAAAAAAAAATTCCGCCGAGAAGCACACACAGTGCAGTTCCACGAAAATCGAACTTGAGTGCCGGAACGGACCCAAATAGGACAGAGGTAAAAGAGTAGCTGTTCATACGAGCGATTCTCGACATCAACGATCGGGAAGTCTACAAACAGAACCGGGACCCCGGGACCCCGGGACAAAATATATAAAACTTTGCGTGATAAACATCAAAAAAAGGGATCTTATTAGTGGGCTCGCACATATATAGAAAATATTCAAAAATAATTATATAATAATAATAACCCGCACCCATATAAATCACTATTTTCAATACCACAATTTTTATTAATAAAAACAGACTACAAATATTCTCAAAAGAATATTTTGTCCTCTGTATCACTAAACGAAGAGAGAGTACAAAATTAAAAGAAACCGAGTAAAAGACACACTCTGCTCCTTTACTTTCTTGTCTTGCCTCTTACTATTCTTTTCGCGCGATTATTATTAAGCCACTCTATACGTAATTAAACGTTGCCTTGTAATTAGGAAAATACATAAGCTTTGCAATAATCAAAAAGAAAATACGTTTCGCGACACGTACAAAAAAAAAGAGGGAAAAAATAGGGAAAAAAAATGATTCATCCTGGCCGCATTACCCATAAGTCAGGAAGCGAGAACGAAGGCCTAGATAACACGATAATCAACACGTGCAGGCAAGACCCTAGCAATAAAAAACAAAAGAAAAATATGGCGGAACAGATGTTAGAATTAGAACTTAAACCAGAAGGGTGCAAGAAACTAGACGCCCTCGATGAAAGGACGAAGGCAATAGTAATGGGCCTATTTTCAAAAATTAGTGCAAAGCTAAGGGAGACAGAGGAAGTGGACATGCCATTTATAGCGACCACAGGGCCCATCCGAAATTTGTCACCAACAAATAGGGACTTTGACTACATACAACGCGACGTAGGAGTAAGCATAGGACCCGCAAATAAAGAAGTGAGTCTTATCTCCGGTGAATGAGCCATTGGGGGAAATATAACAAGGGCCGAAGAAACAAGCGGAGCTTGAATGGATAGAGTAGACACCCTACCAATACAATGGGGCATGCCGGGAAAACCAGAATGGCCGATTTCCGGTGCATCACAGTACGAAAGCGATGAGTCAAGAAAAATCGGAGCAAGCGACTTAAACAACCAACAGCTATGGGATAGAATAAAGGATACGAGTGAAGAACTCGAAAAAATGATGAAAGCCGCGTGTATGGCAACGGCACCACCACCAACTAATTATCATACAGATCGGGTCAATTTTAACGCGAATAAGGATAGACGATGGGGTGACATAATACCGACCATGACCCCATGCATAGAAAAGGAACAAGAGACAAGCAATAACGACCACCTACGCAGACCACTGTATGCGCAACACAACATTCTGTCCATGCTCAGCAATATGACAAACAACATCCCGTTTTTTGATGGTGACCCGATCAACCTACCGCTGTTCAAAAGAATGGTACGTACAACAGGCCCAGAAAACAAACTTTTTTTTTGGGCACCCTCGCAAATAAAAGTTCATCAAAGAGCTTTCAAACAGATACTGCAGTATTAATAATGCAGACTCGCTCATAGCAAAATAGAAAATAATAACGCAGCAAGATAGTAAAGCAATAAATGACTACGGGGGACTAGTACAAAAATTATGCAATAGATTAACAATGTTGTACGATTCAAACCCATACTTTCCCCCAATTCAAAAACAGGCAATGAAGGCAAACCTAGAATCCGAGGCGGTAAAACAGTTTATTTACGGATAACTTCTAACTTTTATAAGCAATAATTCAGGCGTTGAAAATTGAAAGTGACCTTAGTTTACGGCATGCAATACCGGTAAGCGCACTGCCAACATGCAATAGGACAACAACAGAGTGGAGACCACTCGTAAACCTAGCAAGAAAAGAAGAAAAAACAGCAGAAAATACTAAGGGAGTACAAGGAACAGCAGCAGTAAAAGAAAAACGCTGTATATACTGCGACGGCCAAACCGGGCATTTATTTGAGGAATGCCGAAAGCTACTAGCGGTGATAAGTAATAGAAAAGCTTTGAAAGAAAACGGAAGGGAACTGAGGGGAAATTTCAATTATTGTCAAAAATCGGGACACTATGCGAGAGACTGCCACTCGCGCAAGCAAGACAGGGAGGAAGAGGAGAGACAGCGTAACGAGAGGCGTAAGCAACCCGCAAATAATACTCCTACTGACAGTAATGCCTATAACTACAGGGGTAGGAATAATAACTATAATAACGATAATTATAATAATTACGACAGGGGTTATGACAATGGCCCAACGGAGCCATACAATAGTAACAACAATCACAATTACAGATATAATGATTACAACTCCAGAGGTTATAACTATTACGACAACCGTGGCAACGGTGACGCGTACAACAATTACAGCAGGGGCACATTCAACCGCTATGGTAACGGTTACAGAAATCAGGAAAGCAGGGATGGCTATAATAGGGATCTAGTTAGGCACGGGCCACCACAGGAGAGGGGCCCACAGCAGCGAGAAAGCGCCGCATACACTCCAGATAACAGGAGAGACCCTCCCGTAGCTTTAAACTTGCGTGGTCCCCAAGCGTCGAGCATCAACTACAGAAATAGATAGAGAAAAGTGTGTCCGGTGAGGAAGAATGTGTGAGAGAGAGGCCGCAAAAGGCGGTGAAAGAGATAGTAGAGAAGAAGACGCACAACGACAGTCCGAGTACTTACACAGTGCAAAAAAAAATAGAAAGTAATACGGCAGAGCAGGATAACACTCCAATAGAACGGAGTAGTAAACGCACAAGGAAAGGCAGGAGAGCCCGCAATAAGAGTAATCGGACAAAGGCGCCGGACACACAAGCTTTCAGAGCGCGACGAAGAAATAGAGCAGCTTCCCAAGATAACTATAAAACTCGCGAGAACAGGGCATAGGCCACCATCGGTCCAGTTACAGGGACCACAGTTAAAGAATGGAAAGGCGACTTTTTATGTGGATACAGGCACAGAGATTTCGATTGTAAAGGTTAATTTTCTAAGCACAGACATGCTAATAGACAGTAGGTATCGAGTAGCTATTATCGGCTTGACTTACGGTGCACGCAAAACGTTGGCCACAGTATAGGCTCAGTTGCATGGATTAGAGTGCACATTACATGTAGTCCCTCTTTCCCTCTCGGTGAGTTGTTGAATGGTCGTGTTTTCTTGTGCTCCTCATTATTGGATTGTGTATTTGCTCTGTTTTGCCTGCGGGCACTTTGTTGCAGGTTTCTTGCATGCACTATACTGCATATCATCTGTACGAATGTTAGCAGTGTCGTGCGGATTCAACTTGCTCTTCAATTTACTTTGCATACTTGTTCTTTTAGATATTTTCAATGCCTTATTGCAGACTGGTTATTTCCCTTCAGCCTGGAGGAGGGCCATAGTAATAAAACGGCAGCCAGCGTTAACGCCTGATTTATTTCGTCCCATCAGTATCATGAGTGCATCCTGCAAACTTTTCGAGGCGTTGGCATACAAAAAAATGCTTTCTTTTGTTGAGGATAATTCCCTGCTCCATTCACTTCAGTCAGGATTCCGAAAAAGACACAGCACCAGTACTGCACTGGTTAAGATTGTTTATGATTTGAAATTGGCGATCGATAAGAGGCAGGTGACTCTTCTGGTGTCTGTGGACTTCACGAAGGCCTTCGACCTTGTCAATGTTCAGCTGCTGATTAATAAGCTTGAGGCTCTTGGATTTTCTGATATGGCATGTCTCTGAATATTGTCCTATCTGACTAATCGCACCCAAGTAGTTCGCGCCCCTGATGGAGAACTTTTGCAGGCGCTATTTCGTTCAAGTCGTGTACCACAGGGCAGTATTCTGGGCCCCCTACTGTTCACATTATTTGCTAATGAGCTTCCCGACATCTGCTCTAACATCAGTACGCACCAATATGCTGACGATTTTTTCATATACGCATCGGGTAGTGGCGAGGAGGTCGGGATGATTGCGGACAGAGTTGGTGCTGTGCTGGATGCGGTCTCTTCCTGGGCAACGGTTAATGGTCTGGTAATTAATTGCAGTAAGACCAAGGCGGTATAATTTGCCTCCAGAGCTTACTTGCGCAAGATTCGGGCTTCAGTTGATCCACCTACTCTAATTATGGGCAATGTTCCGCTAGAGTTTTCATCAGAGATTACTGTGCTTGGTGTTGTCCTGGACAGTGAACTTACACTCAGAGCTCATTGCACTGCGGTTTCCAGGAAGTGCTTTGGCACATTATCGTGTCTTCGAAGATGCAGAGATTGTTTGCCGGTGGATACTCAGCTGCTGCTTGTCAAGCTGCTAGTTTTTCCTCATCTGGAGTACTGCGCGTCTCTTTTCTTGGGCATCTCTGGTGAAATGAGACGCAAGCTTGAACGATGCAAAAACGCTGCACTGCGCTTTGTAGATGGTACGCCCAAGTGGTATTACATCACGCCTGTGTACGAAAAGTACTCGATTGTGAGTCTGAAAGGTAAAACTAAATATGTCACCATTTGTCTACTTGTCTCGGTCATGCGCTACAAGGTCCCGGGGTACGCTATAAGGTCCCGGGATGTCAACATCAATTTTCGAGCTGCTCGTGCTAAGTACTCTGAAAGGTTGTCCGTATCTGACCTTATAGTTCCCTGGGCCAGAACCAAGTCTTATAGATGCAGCTTTGCGGTGGGAGCGGCAAGATTGCGGAATAATCTACCAGTCAGGCTTCGGAAAAGGCTGCTTCATCCAACTTCAAGATCGACCTCTTGCAATCTTTGGAATCAATAGATTTGCAGCTCAATTGAGCGATGTAATATTACAATTAATTATTTTGTTTATTTACTGCACTCCAGTATTGAATTTTATATTATTTTTATTTAAATTTTATGTTAAATTTATCTATACTTTTTTCTTCTCTTATCTTAGTTACTAATATGCACTAAATTAGACACACAGCTTGAATCTCAAACTATGTAAGTGGGCCTGCGTGCCTACTATTTCCGCCAAATGTAAGGCAATATATTAAACTTTGGATATTAAGGACCCTGAGTCCTTAGCCTCAATAAACTATTCAATTCCATTCAATTCAATCGGCGTGACTTACAGAGCACGCAAAACGTTGGGCACAGTACAGGCTCAGTTGCACGGATTAGAGTGCACATTACATGTAGTCCCCCATGACTTTCCAATTGACATGGAAGGAATCATAGGGTGGGATATTTTTAAGCGATACCGGGGCCAGATAAGCGCCGCCGAGAATACGATTAAATTGGATAGCGTAGAGATACCACTGGTAAGGCCGGAGTGTTTTAAAATACCTGCGAGATCGAGGCAAATAATTCATGCGCGAATAAGAAAAAGCAAAAATAATTTAGAAAATGGCTGGATACCCCTCCAAGAAATGGAGGAAGGAATACTGTTCGGGAACTTTATAGCCAAGAATGTTAATGGTAAAATAGTCGCTGAGTGCATTAATACAAGTAACAAAATAAAATATGTGCCTGTTCCAGAAGTAGAGCTGCTAGAATATGAGGAATTTTACCGGAAGCGCGCAGAGAACGTCGAAGGGGACAACGTTGAAAGCTTTGGGGAAGCAATAATAAAATTATTTACTAATGAAAAAAGAGATAACAAGAAAAAAATTGAAATTTTTACAAAAGACAAAGAAGAGTTAGAGAAACAAAAACGGGTAAATAAGATAATGCAACTCGTAGATACAGCTGGTAGCAACCATGAAGAAAAAGAACATGTAGGAAATCTAATCGAGTCAAATAAACAAGGAGAGCTGAACATACATGATTTATAAGAGGGAAGGTCCAATGAATTACGGGCTCTAGCAATAATTGGCATGAAAATGCAAGATGTAGAGGGGAGGCCAGGAATGAGGATTGACTTGTGGGAGCCTAACGGAAAGCGCATAAGGCCCCACCTGAACCACCACCCCCGCCGGATCCTTAAAGCAACTGTAAGCTATTGACTGAAGAGAATACAATGACGATAGTTATAACAATATTAATAATATTTATAATAATGATAGTAATATTATTGATAGTAATTATAATAATAATGATAGTAATAAATGATATTAAATAATAATGACAGAAGAAATACAGGATATAAGAAAAATAAAGCTAGTATACCGACATAGTATATTGTATAGGAAGACAAAATAAACAGAAACATACGTGTATAATACATATATGTAGCAACAAACGTTAGTTTTCATGAATTCGCGGCCCTCGAACGAGCCGCAAGTAAGCAACAAATCAAACGAAAAGAAAATATGAAATAAGTGATTGCTGCGCAACCAACAGATATTCAACAAAAATTTAGATTTCTAAAATTTTCGCGGCCCCCAGACGCAGCGTGAAAATATAACAAAAAGAGTGGAATTAATTAGGTTTACGATAAAACTTTTTTCGCGACCCCGGACGCACCGCAAACTAGATATTCATGTACGTTCGACATAGATTTGCAAAAAAAAACAACAACTATAATGGAAAGGTACGCATGAACAAAGCATTAATAATATTAATTATTGTAAGTTGATGTAACGTGAATGAAAAAAAAGCAAAGCGAATAAGGGGCGCGAGTGGCACTCTCTAGTGAGTAGACGTACTCAATAGGAATAGAATTTACTCACAGGCCAAATGTAAAAATTATGGATGGTAAAGACAAATAAAAAGGAAAAAACAGACTTACAAGCTGACATAAAATTGTAAATTAAAATAATTTTATTCTTGATTACCCGATTGACTTCATTATTGAAAAAAAATATCAAAAAAAACAAATAAATAAAAATCTTAGCAATCATTGTTAGGTAGAGAGGAGCATGGAGGAATGATGAAAAATAAATAAAACAATTTCAGGAAAAATAAAACTTTTTTTTGAAAAGGCCCACGAGCCCACGTAGAGTGTAAGAGATTAAACCTCATCTTCTAACATTCTTCTATCGTTCTCTATTAGAAACAATCCCACTTCTACAATTATGATATACTAATAACCACAACACCTGAAACGCCACACATAATCGTAACGGGAAATAGAATTGACTGCCATGTCTAAATTAACGAATAGCCCGTTCGTCAAACCGTCCACCTCAAAGTTAGCATAATTTTGCAAAAACTACATGGACCAATACTTAATCGTTCATGTGAGGGAGACTAAAAAAAATGCACCCAGATCACCGCTTGACGATCGAGAGGAAGAATCGACCACACCCAGTGTGCGGCAGTGTTTCTGAGAACTTGGCCATCGAAGGACAACGTTACTAGGCCACCCTCATTCAAACAGGGTTGTCGATATTGGAGAGAAGGCATGCGAATCTACAACCCACATGCTTCACTGAAAAAAAATGAAAGACGCTTGCAATCACATAAGCTGTCACTTACATAACGACATTGCGCAGCAGTGTACACGAGCTGCTCCTGCTTTTGCAAGAAAGAAAAAAATAAAATTGCATCCATAAGGACCACACACGGAGATTCTACTGGCGCAAAAAGAAAAAAATCACACTGTGACGCAAGTAGAGTTGAAGCTCAGCTTTGAAAACTCAGTCACCACCCAAATATCTTAAAAAGTACACTTTCTCTAGACATTAGAGAGGATAAATGAAAGCTTTGTTGTAAAAAAAAAAAAAAAAATATCGAAAAAGCAGCGAACTAAGTCAGCAAATACGTCTATGGCGTCGAGAGTGGTAGTTGACAAAAAAATACCCTTATAAATCCTTTCCGAAATCTGACCACAGAGAAAAAAAGATTAGAGGAGTATGAGGAAAACATTATATAAAAAAATGTATGGATAAAAAGTATTAGAAATATGTACAATACGGATCAAAACTTCACGGCCAGAAAATAATTTTTTTTTATTGATACCTCCAAGCTTGTATTGACCAAAAAAAAATACTAGTGAAATGTAAGGCAACCAATCGTCGAATTATTTAACTCTACAGTGTTCTTGAATATGTTATATGACCCCTCAATTAAAATGCAGCACATAATATTATATCCGACTATTCACAAACTCAATAAGCGACTTATATGGGCACGTAGAGCCGATGCGAAATAAAAGATAACGTAATGAAACATATTTACGATGGAGAATTTTTTTAACTAAGAGAAAAATATCCACATTGACAAAGACACTACAATAAATTACAACAATTATACAAAAAAGTAAAGAAAGAGAATTAAAAGATATCCGTTTATTATTATATACTTTATATGTAAAGAGAGCCACACTCACAGCTCAACGCTAACCAAATAAAGGGGAAACATAAGAGAAAGGGTAAGGTACATACGATAATACATTTAAATAAATACCTCTTGATGGAGTATAAATAGTGTTAGAACAAGTATTTACCACAGAAATCAGGGTTGGCAACTAATAGCTAACAGCTTCATATATTACAGGGTTAATAAATTTGGCATGGGGCTTCTTTTTCTTAAGTATAAGTGCCTTCTCCATCGGGGGGGCCCTACTCCTAATATGTTATAGAACGTTCACAGGGAAACAAAAGGTTTAAGAAGAAGCACGAGAATTGGCAGTAATTCAAACCACACCGACAGTAAAACTCAGAGCAGAAAGGTAACTGCAATCCTCTAGACGGATACTAGAATTGTTGGTGACCGTGATACAAAATTAAAATTCGTGAGCACCGGGAGTCGCTAGAGTATATCAGAGGGCGCAGTCCGAAGGATAAAACTATGAAACTATGAGAGAATTTTTTTTTTAATATGTAGTGTCAAAAAAATCAATGTTAAATTGGCATGAAAATGCAAGATGTAGAGGGAAGGCCGGGAATGAGGATTGACTTGTGGGAG
>NW_019379981.1:2129561-2141291 GCF_000648655.2 Copidosoma floridanum
GAACACGAACATGTAAAGTATAAATATATTGATTAAGTACGAAAAACATCATTAAATGTAAACTAGTAGTAATCAGATGAATAATTCACTAAATTTTTTTAAACAAAAATGTAACAGAAGGCAGAGCGCATACATAAACAGAATTGTCATACACAATTATACTCGAGTACAGAATGGGAAGGACGATTGAATGTGAAAATGTACAGAGAACGGTGGTTTTCTAAAAGAATGAGAGGATGAGTGAACCACCGTATGTGAGAAAAACAACACAAACAACATAACTCACGTATCACACACACAATCATAGGTACAACGGCCACCAAACACAATTCAGCGTCGTCAAGGACGAACGAAGTCGCGGCCTTGGACGTGTTACGTACGATATGCTGGGCATATCATACTGACTCACCCTAGTAACTACAAGCCTATGCTAGTAAAGGACACCAATAGGGGAAACGAGCTTATATAAGGCCCTGCGAGACATGAATCGGGGCACTCGAGCGTCTTTAAGGCAAGAGACTGAACGATAAGTAGAAAACACCGCGCGAAACACACACACGCCTCTGCCTTCAAGAAGCTAATAAATAATTCACCAATAAGTTGAGTTCTTTTCGTGACGTACCTCCTTACCAGCTTCTTAATCCTACGTAACAATCTTCTAGCTATTATTCATATTTATCATCACCTCATGATTTTTTTACTTTATTAGTATCAGTTTAATCAATGACAACAGTCATATTACCTTTGTCTGCTTCGCTAATTAAAATGTGCTCATTATTTTTAAGAACGGTTCGTGATCGCTTTAAATTTTCTTGAAGAATCTCATCATTTAAAGAAAGACAAGTAGATAAATTTTGTTTATTATTACTAATAATGTTAAGTAGTTCTTTTCTGACAGTCTTAAATTTTTCAAAATATTTTAAGGAATGTTCAACATTCTAAAAAAGTTATGAATAATCACACTCATTAACTTTAGAAAAAAAATTAAATTTTTCGCCCAACTTTAATATGCTTCAGATAAAATCTGGTAGTGGTGTGTTGAAAAAATTACTTAGCCAGTTCTTATTTATTTTACTTATGCCTTTACTGTTGACAAATACAGGGCACTAAACCGGGCCAAGGTCACGGACACTTGTAGCTAAAAGTGTACCGTATATACCTTTGTGCTTGGTTGCTTTATGTGAGAAAAGGGCATGGAACTTTTTATCTAACTTATTACGATATTTGCAAAAAATGCTATTAAAATTCGTTATGATTAATAAATAAATCTATTCTATAAGATTCATAGCCATGACTAAGTTTTTTTTTTCCAAATAAGTTTTATTTTATTTTATTTTTAATTAATATGTCTTTAAAAGTGCTTAATTAATATGTTTTTTAAGTAATATGTCAATGAAAAACGTCATAAATCCTACATTTAATTGAAAATTTGCACTTCAATTTACTGCTTTTCATTTTCTTATAAACATAACTACGCTTATAAGAACTAAAACCTACATTTTGACCGAAGCATGCACGTATGGAGTCAAGCACTCTTGAAAGCAATTAAAACTTCCTTCTCGTAAGGATGGTTAGTAGTTGTTGCAATCTAGTATTCTTCATAGCAGCCCAGTGTAGATGCCGATTCAAATATAAAGGACGTACAGCTTTCTCCAGCGTCCACAAATAATGATAAAATACGTACAATAAGAGTTAATTGATAATTAAAATAACGTTCAATGGTCGTACTGTTAAATTTTTTATTTATTAAGAAACAGAACGACGTTTTGGCCGTTTGGACAATGACCCAGCCCTCATCAGGTACGAAAATGTAAGTCATAAAAAAAAACAAAAATTCTTAACGATACAAATTTTAGTAAATACAATAAACGCAAGTTAAGTAAAGGTCATTATGTACCTCTGACTCCTACAAAGAGGATGTAAAATCGTAATGTAGTCAGAGTTTAAAGTTCCGATGCTTTTATACCTTGTACATACACAAATTACACAGTATACGTACAGAATACAATCCAATTAGAATCGCAAGCAGTCACTTGTGAGACACACGTAAAAACATTATATTTTCCCAATACTATAAACTAAAAAGGCCCTCAAATCAATCACATCAAGTAAGCCTCCTTTAATAATTGACTTAACGAGAGACTTGTAACAATTTCCTAATTTTACATCTGTACATACACAACATAGCATTAAATTTACACACAACTTCAATTTTGATAAAATAAAATCTTTATACACAGAATAAAATTATAAGAAATGCTTGTTTTTTAAAATGTTAAGTATACATTATTTTAATAATAATATGAATAGACAACAAAATACAGAACAATTGAAACATTGTTACAAGTTTCTCTTTAAGTCAATTGAAAAAAAAGGCCAACTTGATGAACATGATGTAAGGGCCCCTTTTATCTATGGTATTAGGAAAATATGATCTGTTTACGTGTGTCTCACAAGTAACTGATTGCAATTCTTTTTTGATTGTATTCTATGCGTATACTGTGTCATTATTGTATGTGCATGGTGTAGGAGCAACGGAACTCAAAACCCTAAATACATTACGATTTTACATCCTTATTGTAAGATTTAGAGGTAGATAATAACGTTTACTTGACTTGTGCTTAAAGAATTTTTGTTTTTTTTTATGACTCACATTTTCGTACCTGATAAGGGCAGGGACATTGTCCAAACGGCCAAAACGTCGTTCTGTTCCTTAATAAATACAAAATTTAACAGTACAACCATTTGACGTTATTTCAATTATTAATTAACTCTTATTGGACGTCTTATATTATTATTTATGGACACTGGAGAAAGTTGTACGTCGTTTATATTTAAATCGGCATCTACACTGGGCTGCTATGAAGAATACCAGATTGCAGCAACTACTAACCATCCATACCAGTAGGAAGTTTTAATTGCTTTTGAGAGTGCTTGACTCCATACGTGCATGCTTCGGTCAAAATGTAGATTTTAGTTCTTATAAGCGTAGTTGTGTTTATGAGAAAATGAGAAGCAGTAAATTAGGGTGCAAATTTTTAATTAAATGTAGGACTCATGACGTTTTTCCAAGATATATTACAGTATGTCCTCACAAACTCAACTATGTTACCTTTTTTAGCTTCTGATTGAACATAAAAGACAAATTAGCTATTTTTTAACTACATAAATTGATTTCAAATAAGAAAATTTCAGATTTGTACCCAAAAACTAATTAAAAATAAAATAAAATAAAACTTATTTGGAAAAAAAAAACTTAGTCATGGCTATGAATCTTATAGAATAGATTTATTTATTAATCATAACGAATTTTAATAGCACTTTTTGCAAATATCGTAATAAGTTAAATAAAAAGTTCCATGCCCTTTTCTCACATGAAGCAACCAAGCACGAAGGTATATACGGTACACTTTCAGCTACAAGTGTCCGTCACCTTAGCCCGGTTTAGTGCCCTGTATTTGTCAACAGTAAAGGCATAAGTAAAATAAATGAGAACTGGCTATGTAAGCTTTTCAACACACCACTACGAAATTGTATCTGAAGCATATTAGAGTTAAGCGAAAAATTTAATTTTTTTTCTAATGTTAATAAATGTGATTATTTATAACTTTTTTAGAATGTTGATCATTCCTTAAAATCTTCTGGAAAATTTGAGACTGTCAGAAAAGAACTAGTTAACATTATTAGTAATTATAGACATAATGTATCTACTTGTCTTTCTTTAAGAGATAAAATTCTTCAAAAAAATTTAAAGCGATCATGAATCGTTCCTAAAAATAATGATCACATTTTAATTACTGAATCAGACAAAGGTTATACCACTGTTGTCATTGATTAAACTTATATTAATAAAGTATAAGAATTATGAGGTGATGATTACTATTATGAATAGCTAGAAAATAATCATTTAAAGTAATTACTTGAAGATACTAAAAATTTTGTAAGCAAATAAAATTAATACGGTATTTTTGATAAATAAAATAAGTTTGATAAAGATATTCAGAAAAGAAACTTATCCAAATTCTGTGGGCTAATAAGAATACAAAAAAAAAAGAGTCTTTTATATGTATCAGTGTCTTGATACTAAATTATCCTACTTGTAGTTTTTCAAAATTTCTTTTTAATTTTTTGGTTCAGAATATTCCACTGGCGAAGTAACGCGTTAAAATGGAGTTATATGTTGAAAAATAAATAAAAAAATATTATCATCTTACCTGGTGACAATACTATTAGTCTAGATGTTGTTGGTTCATTAACTGATACGAGTAAAGCCTTAACCATAAATGCAATAAGACATTTATGGAAATTCTTAAATAGTAAAATCATTGTTTCTCTAAATGTATTTTGCGCAGGTGTATCTTCAATTTTGAATTAAACATTTTTCCATTTCAACAACAAATCTTAGAAACCAATTTTTGGGCTCTTTAATGGGTAATTTCTGTAGTTCAGTACTATATGATTTTATTATACGTTTGCTTGAAATTTCATGCTAAGAGAAGTTATGTTTGGATGTTTCATTGTACGTGTGGTATGTAGATGATATTTTTATATGTGTGCCTACTAAATATGTTAACTATACTGAACAAATTTTAAATAGCTATTGTCTAGAATTACATTTCACTTTTTAGACATGCAACAACAACAGCATGAGTTTTTTAGATTTAAAAATTATCATTAAACAAAATAAGACAGCGCTAACTAATTGATACCAAAAAACCCACACATTCAGGCTGATACTTAAATTTTCTCTCACACCATCCAATACAACATACAACAGGTATCATTTACACATAAGTAGACATTTTTTTAAATAAACAGACACTTAATTTCATAACGATACTTTACAATCAATAAATTAATTTTTTCTAGCTAACAACTATTCTCAAAAACTTATTAATAAATTTTTAAACAAAAAAATAAATACTCTAAAAAACATAAACAGGATTGACATTTTCAAAAAAAGCAATAATTATTATAAACTAATCTTGTCATTGCCGTATATTTTCCACTTTACGCACATATTAAATATTCTTGTAAGAGACTTCACATTGGTCTTATATGCATTATAAACAATGAAGAGGAGGAATTAAGAAAGGAAGCTAACTCGATGTACATAATTTAAGGGCTTCTTTCATTCATGGTATTCGAAAAACATGATCTGTTTACGTGTGTCTCACAAGGAACTGCTTACGATTCATATTTAATTGTATTCTGTTTATATAGTATGTCATTTTTGTATGTGCATGGTATATAAGCAATGGAACTCAAAACTCTGACTACATTACGATTTGACATGTCCTTCGTAAGAGTCAGAGGTATATTTTACTTTGTACTCAATTTGCATTTATTGTACTCACCAAAATTTGTTTTGTAAACAGAGAGACAGAGAGATTCAGTAAAGTCAAGTAGCGCAGGTCTTGCATTAACAGAAGCCCTTTTTAGGTCAGGACAAGTCAGACATCGTAGACGTATACTCGTGGCTTGCATGGGGCGTTATAGAGTCGTTCAAGTGCTAGCCAAGTCAAGACGTGAAGCAGTGTATCGTGTGTTTAAAGATACTGTGTATTAGTGTTTAGTGAGTCAAGAAAGAAATAAATTATGATATTGCTGTTATGAAATATAAACTTTTTCACATTAAACAGAGAAACTCATGCACTTGTTAACGCCGTGCTCACGCATTTTTTTATTTTTGAGTGAAATAGCAGTGTTACGAAAATTTTCTTGATACTTTTAATTGGGTCACAACTTTAAGACATTTTTACAATGGTTTTACGATAATCACGTAATTCAAAGTATTCATACGACAAATTGTCACAAAAAATTTTGTTCCAGAGTGTAGCAGTATAACTTTTAAGGTTCTTACTAAAATTTTCAAGTAAATGCTTTTTTAAGTGCTTTAAAACTATAATATCTTAAGTGTCATCTCTTCAAATTCCATTAATTTAAAAATTATAATGAACTTATAAAAATGGCTATTAGCATCTGCTCATAGTATACGCTAAAATGTAATTGCATTTTTTTAAACATTTGCGTGATATTTTAGAAGGTGTGCAGCATGAACTGTCAAAGTAAGAAGATTAAATTTTGTATACAAAATTTATAAATATTACATGCAATCTCTTGAAGAAAGGGACAATGGCAGTAGGATAGATCATGTGCTGACCAAGGTGCAGGATCATCGTTCAGCAATGGTACAGGTTTCTGGGATATGGGCAGACAAGATACGGCTGTAGAGGCCCGGACCGATCGTGCCTCTGCTGAAGATGTGGGAATGACAAACGCAGAGCTAAGAACTGCATAGCTGAACAATGATGTGTCCTATGCAATAAATTCGCACATGGAGAAGAGAACACCAATTATGCGCCTGGATCTGAAACGTGTGGGGCCTTTGAACATGTTCTGGACAAAAAAAAAGACCCAAGATAATGCCAAGGGTTCTCCAAGAAAACATGAACGGGGCAATTGACGCAGATGCCCTTCTGCCATAAATATTATGTAAAAGAAGGTTAGACGTAGCAGTCATGAGCTAGCGGTACAGAAGCCATAAGCCTCCTAAGTGGCTCAGCAGCGCAACAAAAATGTCGGCCATTTCAGTTTCTAGAGGAGACTAAATCCGCCAAGACGCAAGCGGATAGAAAAGCCATTTTGTCTAGTTAAAAAGAGGAAGCATTACGTATGTCAGCTGCTACTTTCCATCAAATACTAGTATCGAAAAATACAGGAAAAGAATAAATTACCTTGAAAATACCATTAGGAATGGCATGGAAGGCGACCTCGTAGTCGTTGGAGACTTTAATGCAAGAGCAGTAGAATGGAAAATGCCTGCAACGAGTTCTAAGGGCCAGGCAGTCCTAGATATGGTGTCAAGGCAAGGACTGGTAGTTGTTAACGAAATAACGACCACAAATTACCGAAGGCCGAAATTTAGCGAATCAATACCAGACATAACAATGGTTTCGGAGAGCCTTGCACCGAAAGTGAAGAAGTGGCAGGTAATTGAAGACAAAAATGGAAGCCATCTTCAATGTATCGTCCTTGGAATTACTGATACAATAAACAAAAAATGCATTGCATGCAAAACAGGATGCAATGTTAAGAAGCTAACCATAGAACGACTAGCGAAAACAGTTGAGAATGGCATCGCTGCAAATCAAAGCGATACGAAACCTGAACGCAGTAGAAGGAGTACAGAAGCTTACTAAGGCAATCGTGTGACTCCTTAAAACTGAATGCGAGGCTTTCATGCCCAGAAAAAAAGGATGAAACAGCAAACGCTCAACTTACTGGTGAAACAAGAAAATTGCAAAATTGAGGCGCTAATGTCTCAAACACAAGCGCCTTTATTAAAGGGCCAGAAACAGAGCAGAAGCCGGACCAAAGTACTCCAAGTACCAGCTCAGAAGCAAGATGATGCGAGCTGCTATTAAGAACAGCAGAAACAGTGCTGGTAGACTGTGTGCTAAAAAGAAAGTAACAGCCCATGGGGCGAAGCATACCAAAAATGATGGGAAAGCCGGGAAGACTGGCACCAACTGCAAACAAAGATCAAGATACCATAAGGCATATCGTGGATACGCTATTACTAACGCATCCAAAACTCAAGGATCAAGCAGACTTGGAGCTTGTAGAAGATTTACCTTTATTTACTTCAAAGGAATTTGAGCTAGCTTAAAGCTCCTGGATCATATAGTATACTAAAAGACGTTATTAGGACAGTGGTAGCAAAACACCCACAGCTGCTTCCAAACCTGTACAATGCATGTTTGCAGAAGGAGTTGTTCCCCACCCTCTGGAAAAATGCACGGTTAGTGCTGATCTATAAAAGAAAGGGGGAGCCTAACTCTCTGGCATTTTTTAGGCTGTTATGCATGCTGGACAAGCCTAGAAATTTATACGGAAAGCTGTTTAAGGCCCGTCTTCTACAGGCGGGCTATGTCAAACGCGGGGGACTTATCCAACAGATAGTACGGATTAAGAAAAAAAAGGTATACCATAGCAGCTGTAGTAAAAGTAGTAAAAGTAGTTTAAAGTACTCGAGACATATGCCATGGAGCAAAATTCCTCGTTTTTCTAGTAACCTTAGATGTAAAGAACTCAGCAAGATGAAAGAACATGCTTCACGCTCTAAAATACACATTTAGATCACCAGACTATCTCTTGAGAGTATTGAGAGATTATCTTAAGGACGGCTTTTTGTTCAAAATGACAACAGAAGGTGAAACAAAGAAGAAAATAGCTGCAGGGGCATTCCAGGAATCCATACTTCGACCCGATTTCTGAAACGTGTCATACAATGGACAACTTTACCAGGAAATGACAGAGGAGACGTTCTTGGCAGGATATGCGGACAATGCTGCTGTAGTGATCGTAAAATGCACTATGGAACTTGCTTAGATACGACTTAACAAGGTTATGCGGAGGATGGCTTCATGGATGAAGAACCATGGACTCGAAGTTGCAGCAGGGAAGACGGAAATGGTATTATTAACGAGAAAAGAGATAGATACCATTATCCCCCTTAAGGTACAAGAAAAAGAAGTAATGACAAAGGATGCCGTAAAATACCTAGGGGTAACGCTGAAAAGAAAGCTCGTGTTTTCGAGCCACTTTAGGCCAACAGCTGACAAGGTGATGGCAAAAGTAGCGTCACTAAGCCGAATTATGCCGAACATTAGAGGTCCAAGGCCTGCAAAATGCAGGCTCCTTATGTCCACGGCCCAGTCTATTATTTGATACGGAGCAGAGATATGGTAAGATGAGATAAAGGTCGTAAAGAAGAGAGTGAAAATTGGCCAAGTTTTAAGAATAGAAGCATTGAGTCTGCGATAAGGGTGATCACGATCGTAATCCCTATTAACCTAATTGCGAGGTAAAGACGATTAAAACACCTTACGGAGCAAAATCTAGGGAGAATAAAGGCCAAGAAAAAGGCCTTGGAAATCACCTGTAAACGCTGGAAAAATAGATGGCAAGGGAAAATTAGGGTAGATGGACGGCACGCCTGATAAAAGATGTCAAAGAATAGACTGAGCGAAAACACAGGGAAGTAAATTACTACCTTACCCAATTCCTCCCAATTCACGGGTGTTTCCACTCGTACCTCAATAAGATGTGGATAACAGAGACGGCTGCTTGCAAGTACTGTGGCTATGACAAAGATAATGCATAACATTCTTTCTTCAACTGCATCAAGTGGCAAGCCAAATGAAGCGTGTTGCGAGAAAGGATCAAAGGTCTAAATCTCGACAACGTCATAAATAAAATGCCCGTCAACAAAGTGAGATGGATTGAAGTAGCTCAATACATATTTAACATTCTCCGGGCCAAAAAGATGCACGGTTTTCTAAACCACTGAGCATAGTTGGTGCGAGCGTTGATCCGGTGCCATCGTGGGGGCGTGGGATCGTGTTCTTTCTGCGGCACCCGGGTTGTTTACAGGGAGGGAGGGGGGTAATGAATAATGGTGGGGCCTTAGGGGTGCGGCTGACAGGGCGTTGCCACGGGGCAGTTAGTGTGCAGGATAGGGGCCTGCGTGGGTGCTTAAGCTCATGCAGACTTTTTTAAACCACTTTGCTCTATCACCTTTCTACGAATGAACGGCTGAACCTCAGTGGCCTAGGTTTTCGCCTTTTATTGTATTTGTCGGGAGCGCTCTATAAGCTTTTGTTAAGGGTATTAAGGTTTGGGTCCGCACTAGGGATCATCTGCTTGTTATTTTGCTCCTTTTCTTTAAGTAAACAAAGGAGAGCGGCTCAGATGCATAACGGGAACCAGATATTACCCTAGTGGATGCAAAAGTTACAAGAAGCGTTGGTAACAAAATAGTGCAAGAAGCTGGAACTAGGGGCTAAGCCTTTGTGGCTCTGGCTTGAAGCGTAAATGCAAAAGCAGATTCCAAGCCGGGTGTCCCAGAGAAAAGATATTGCCAGTTACGTGGGTATGGTTATAACAAGTTCTTTACAGGATAGAGTCTGTACGCCCTTCTATCGTCCATAAAAGCATTCTGGACGACCTTGGAAGAGAAAAAAAAGATAAAAACGATTATAATGATAATTACAATAACAATAAAGATAAGATTAATAAAATTGACATATAAAATGATAATAATAATAATTATAATAAAAATNGATAATGAGGATAAAGAGAAAGATTATAAAATGGTAAAAATGATAAAGATGAATATAATGACGATAATGGTGATAATGATAATAATCATAATACGGTTAATGATGATGTTTGTTGCTATAATTAAAATAATGATAATGTTAATAATAATTATAGTAAAAACGATGACGATGATAATTCAAACAATTATAGTAATAACGAGGACATTGATGATAATGATGATAATGATTACAATGATAAGGATGATGATGATGATAATTATGATGATGATAATGAAAATGATGATAATGATAATAATAACAGTAATGATATTGATAAAACTGTTTATTATAATGATCATGAGAATAAGAAGAGAAAAAATGGAATAATAATCATAATGAAGATAAAAATAATGACGACACTGATAATGATTATATAAAATCATAATAATTTTAATGATGATGTTTATGGTGATAATGATAATGATTATAATAATCATAATAGTAAGGACGATGACGACGATGATAATAATGATAATGATCATAAAAATACTTATTATAATGATATTGATACTCATGATTATGATAATGAGGATGAGATGAAAGACGATGTGATGATGATGATTAAAAAGATAAAAATGATGACGATTAAAATGATAATAATAATAATAAAGATAAATCTGGTAAGCATAACAAAAAAATTATTATAATGATCATGATCATGATGATAATGATGATGATGATGATAATGATGATAATAATAATAATAATGATGATGATGATAATGATAATGATAATTATAATGTACATGGTAATAATGATTGTGATGATGATAATGATGATGATGATGACAATGATGATGATGATGGTGATAATGTGATGATGATGACGACAATGATAAAGATTAAATGAGGATGAAAATAAAAATAGTAATTATTCTAATAAAAATAATAATTATAACTTTATCAATGATAAAAATAGCAATAGCGATGGTAATGATAACAAAAAAAGTGATAATGATGATAATAATGGTGGTGATAATGATAATGATGGTGATAATGATGATAATGACGATGATGCTGTAGTTAAAAAAAATAATAATGATAATAATAGTGATGATAATGATAACAATAATGATAATAATAATTATAATGATAATAATACTGATCATTATAATAGTGGTAATAAGGATGATAATAATCATGATAATTATGATTATGTTAATAACAATAAGAATATTGGTAATAGTCATGATAATAACGATGACGACGTTGATAATGATAATAATGATAATGAGGATAATAGTTGTGTTAATTTCAAAAGCATTAATAATAATAATAAAAATTATTGTAATAATATTGCTTATGAAGAAAAAGATAAAAAAAAGATCATTATAATCATAATAAGAACAAGAACACCAGTGATAAATACTGCAATGATAGTAATCTTGAAACTTACGACGACGACGACTATGACGACAATGACGTTGGGGTAAACTACAACAACAAAAAACGTTGTGATGATGACATGGATAAAAATAATTGTAATACAAATCCTAATAATAATGAATATCAAAATAATAGTATTATAAATATCATAGTTGTGATAATAGGAATCATATAAACAA
>NW_019379981.1:2182475-2203807 GCF_000648655.2 Copidosoma floridanum
ACTTCCTCTTTCCGTCGATTTATAATTATTAATTTTAATATTTATTTATTTGTTATTTATTATTTTATAATAATTTAAATTCCTTTTCCAATTAGTTTTATATCACTTTATTTTATATTACTAGTATACATACAAAATAAAACAGAAAAGGAAAAAATAGACGGAACGTCTGGTAAATCTTATAAAATTAATTATTACGTCTGCACTTGATGAGCAGCAGCGGGCTACTAACTAAAACGCTGCGCAAAGAAATGCACCTTGCGCGAAGTTTTAGTTAAACTTCTTTGTCTTACTTGCTATGGGGCCGGTACTTGCTGACTTCATGTGTTTAGGCTTCATGGCTCGCTTCAGTTGTCACTTGACACTTCCAAGAGCCACACAGTTCACAGTCAGCTTTGTAAGGCGACGACTCTCGTTGAATATGACTCTGTAAAGAGTCTTAAAATTTTATCATTTTGAATGAAATATAACAGGACAAATTAGAACAAAAATAAAAATTTATCAATTTACGCAAGTCGTCAACTAACAAATGATGATAATGATGATGATGGCGATGATGATAAGGATAATAGCAATGATGATGATGATAATTATAATGATAATATAGAGGATGATGATAATAATAATAATGATAATGATAACAACAATAATAATGATAATAGTAATACAAGTGCTTAGGATAATAATAATAATATTAACGTAAATATTTATGATACTAATGGTGATAACATTAATAACGATAATTATACAGATGATAATAAAGATAACGATAATGATAATTGTTAGAATTATTATTTTAGGATCAAGATAAAGATGATGGTAGTAGTGATGATGATGATAATACTAATTATAATGATGATGAAAATATTAATGATGATAATGATGATGATGATAATGATAATGATATTGGTAACGGTGTTAATAACGATGTTGATTATAATTATGATATTGATAATGATAATAATAATAATGATAATAGTAGAGACGATGCTGATGAGAAAAAATAGGATGTGAATTATGATAATCGTTATCATGATGATGATGATTATGATATTAACGATATTGATAAGAATGATGATAGTGATAAAGATGATAGTAATAAAGGTGATGATGATGATAATAATAATGATGGGAATGTTGATGATGATTATTTCGATAATGTTTACAATAATGATAATTATAATAATTATGATGTAAGTTATAATAACAATAATTATAAAAATGACAATAATATTTAAAATCATTATAATGCTGATGATGATATTATTAAAGATATTGTTGAAAACCATATTTATAATGATAGTCATAAACATGATGATGTTAAGTATGATGTTCATGACGATGTTGATGATGATAATAGTGTTAATAATGTTAATAATAGTAAAAATAAGGATGATAATGATAATAATATTGATGACGACGACGATTATGACAACAATGCTAATAGTGATGACAACGACGATAATAATAATGATGATGATGATTATGATGATGATGATGTTAATAATGATGATGATAATAATGATGATAATGATGATGATGATGATAATAATGATGATAATAATGATAATATTGGTGATAATGACGATAACTGGGACGACGATGATGATAATAATGATAATGGTAATGACGACGACGATGTTAACGATAATAATAATGATAGTAGTAATGAAAATGATAATAATGAAAATAATGATAATGATAACAATAATGATGTTAATAATAGTAATGATAAAACTTAGATAATAATTATAATAGACATAAATAATTATGATAATAATGATGATAATATTAATGATGATTATGGTACAGATGATTATAAAGATAACGATAATGACGATAGTAAAAATGATAAAGCTCAAGATAATGTTAATAATGATGGTAATAGTGATGATGATAATAATAATAATGGTAAAGATGATGATAATTTTATTGATGATGATAATGATGATGATGATTATGATGATAATGATGATAATGATAATAATGATGATAATAATAATGATAAAAATGATATTGATGGAGATGAAGATGATAACGATGATGGTGATAATGTTGATGATGATAAACTTGATGATATTAATGGTGGTGTTAATGACGATGTTGATTATAATCATGATCTTGATATTCATAAGAATAATAATGATAATAATAAAGTTGATGCTGATGAGGATAAAGAGGATGATGACTATGATGATTATGATTATGAAGATGATAATGATGATTATAATGATGTTTATGTCAATGATGATAGAGATAAAGATGATGGTTATAAAGATAATCATGATGATGTTGATGTTGATGATGATGATGATGATGATGATGATGATGATGATAATGATAAAGGTGATGATGATGATGATGATCATGATGATGACAATGATGATCATGATGATGATGATGATGATGATAGTGATAATAATGATGATTATGATAATAATAATGATAATGATTAAAATAATGATGATGATTATAGTGATGATAATGCTAAGGATAATGATAATAACTAAGACATATATAATGATAATAATTATGATGATGATATCAATGATGGTAATGGTACAAATGATTATTAAGATGACGATAATGACGATAGTAATAATAATAATGCTCAGGATAATGATTATGATGATGGTAATAGAAATGATGATGATAATAATTATAATGATAATGATAACATTAACGATGATAATGATGATATTAATGATAATGATGATGAAGATGACGATGATTATTATAATAACTACGAGGATAAGGAGTAAGATGATGAATTGATGATAATGATGGAGAATAAGTTGATTACAATAATGTTGATGATTATAATAATTATGATGGTGTTAATGATGATGTTCATTACGGTGTTAATGATAATGATAATGTTAATGATAATTATGATGGTGATAGTGATGATTATAATGTGTGACGTGGTAGCTAAAGCTATCACGTCACTATATACTTATATTTTTGGTCGAGTCATAAATTTTTAATGTGTGTTTTCGGTGCCGTGGACTACGAGCCAGAGGAGAGAGAAGGACCGAAGACCATCAAAGGGATTAAAAGTGTGTGAGGTATGATTGTATGGTCATGTGTGTAAGGTAGTGGAGGAGAGAGAGGTGAGGGCTTGCGACACGTTGAAGAGGTGTGAGCACCGAGCGGCCTTGTCAATTCCCTAGTTTTTAAAACCTCCAATAGTTTTCTGGATTTTAGGCGTGTTTGAGATTTTTTGTATACATGGCGGGGGCGAACGCATCTGTTGAAGTGCACTGCCATAACGCAATAGTACTGCGAGATTCACAAGAGAGAGCAGAGTCAAGGAGGATTGTAGCAATCTTGATAGAGAGAAAACGAGAATAGTGACGAGTCTCCGCGAGACCAAAACTGGGTATTTCTTAGAGCAGAGTAGGCTTAATAATAGAATTGGTAAGACATAGGGAATTGATAGGGCAGAGGAAAGGATTAAGAAGAGCGGGGTTAAGGTCGAACGTATCGAGAGAGCAGCTGAGGCTAGAAACAAAAGGAATTTGCGAGAGACCATCGGGCAAAAGCAACGGAGATCGCTAGAGGCCAAGAGCACGGCCGAGCCGTCACGACGAGTAAGACGAGTTCCAGGTAGTCGTACCCTGCAAATATAACCAGGAGGTAAGTGTACTGTAAATAGTGCACCAAGTGGTATACGGGATAGTGTTGGAACGATCCGAGCGGGCGTGGGTGAGTGTGTGTAGACGTGAGAAGGGGGTGTAGTCGTGGGCAGAGGTGCTAACAGAGTGCAGGGCAGAAAGGTCGAGAGACAAGAGGTGTAAGTGGGATTGTGTGCGAGCGTGTGCGTGTGAGTGAGAGATTTAGGTACGGGTCACCGTGAACCGAATAAAGTTTAAGAACGGCGGAGGACGACCAGGAGTCGCTCAACCCAGGACATCTACCTTGAGGACAGTGGAACCATATATAGTTATACATATATATACAAATACTTAGCTTCACAGAGAAAGAGAGAGAGAGGGAGAGAGTGTGAGGTGGGACTTGTAAAGAGTAGAGAAGAGAGAATAAATAGCGCACGCCTTGTGAAAGTGATTCCAGGGAGTTATGTTTTTGTAGTTGGTGCCCCGAAGTCCCCTTTTAGTTTTCTTTTTAGGAGTGTTCGGCGTTCCTGTGCCGAACACCAGCGGCAGACCTCCCGGAGAAGAGAAATCCAGTGGAGAGGGACGAGGAGCAGTAAGTAAGCAAGTTTTTGTGAGGGAATTAAGGATAGCTGTTCTCCTAGCCAAAGAATTTTTGTCACAAATGGCATCCCTTTAAGTGGGGAAGTATGCTTAAGGATTAGGAAGGGACTTCCCGGGCCTAAAGTTGATGTGAGTTTCTAATGTGTGGGTAAAAGTGTTGATGAATTAAGAATGTGGCTCGGATCGAGGAGTAAGTAATAAGCAATAAGGCAATAAGTAATTTTAAGAATATTTTTCTTCATTTATATATATAATTTACCATATTTGTTTTGTGGTGTTTAGAGACCGTCGGTGACAAGTGCGTGTAGGCAACGATACGCAAATAGTGTATCTTCGTTAGGTAGGGTCGTTCAACATTCAGTGTTTTCTGGGGTTGTAGTGTAGGAAACGAAATGGCGCCGCATGACGAAACAATGCAGGCACTTATAAATACTCGGGAGCTGCGCGCACTCAGGCGTAGCATCAGGAGAATGCCACTAGAGACACTAGAGGGCAAATTGTTTTTGAGGGGATTGAGTACCGAGGGGACAGAGGCCGCTGTGAGAGATAGGTTTCTCCGAGCATTGATGTTAGAAATGGAGCCAGATGATGAAAGGGTACCCTGGTACGAAGAGGACGTGCTTGCGGACGGAGAGGAGGGGAAATCAGAACACAGTACTCCGTGGACCACCTAACTCAGTACCACTGGCGAGTTTATACAGAGGGAGTTATCACGTGAAGAGGGATCGAATTCCGAGAGAAGAGAAAGTCCGGTGTCTCCGTCAGAGTCAGTGGCTACGGATTCGACGAGAGAGACCCAAGGGTCAGTGCCAGGGAGACGGGGGAGCGGATATGCGAGTGCGAGTGAGTCCGGAGTAGAGGACGAGTTACGGTGATTGGAAGAAAAGGGGGCTAATGTATAAAGGCCACTGACAGAGTCTAGAATACAGCCTGTGACGACGACGACGCACACGACGACGTATACGATGCCCGTCACCACGTCAGTAATAGGCGGGGAGAGCAGATTGAAACCAGGGAGGGAACAGATGAGAACGATCACGATTGATCCTAACCTGCAGAAGTTGTTGATGGCCGGCCTCCAAGGGGAGTAAACTTTCAGGGCGACCACCTACACCCTTGGTGGGTGTTTTCCTGCTTTGCAGGGGCTATCCCAAGAAATATGGAAACATCTCGCGGAAAATCCTTCTAAGTCAACTCTAGGGAATATAGCACTTTTGGGAACTCCACAGGGACACCAGAGGGCCAACCAGGCAGCGTCAGAGGATAGTCAGGGCCTTATAGGGGGCGATAAGAATACCGGAGAAACAAATCAGGCAACTTCTAAAGATAATCGGGTACCACCTAAGGAGAATAGGGGAACCACGAATATTAAATCAATCACTCAACAGTCAATATTGAAGAGATCCGCGCGGGACTTCACTTTATTCAGCTGAACTGAACGGAGCGAATATTTTACTCCCAAACAGGTAGTAAAAGCGATTGATTCAAAGTCGGAGGAGGACGACTACGATAGCGATGGGAGGGCTAGCGATCAGAGTCACTGTGCCGAGGAAGAGTATAGGATCGAGTGCGCAAGGATCAAAAAAAAGTTGGCGGAGAGACGCAGAGCAGAAGATGGGAAAAAAGGTTTTTCGAATAAGCGGGAGTATATTAGGACGAATGAGGGTCAAGGGGAGGAACCGATGAGCGAAGAGTCAGGTACTGAGAAAACTCAGTTCAGAAGATTTCCGCTCCCCCAAAGGAGGCCAGGGTATGGAAAGTAAACGAGGGGAGTCAGCAATACCAGTGCGGTAAGGAGAGTGGCCGAGGACATGGATCAGGGTGGCTCGGGAGGGGATCAGCGTAGCTTAAGGAAACCACTTTCTCTATTCCAGGATAGAAGGGTGCAGCCGAAGAATCACCAAGAGCCAAGCCTGCAGAGCAGGCGTTTAGAAATGACCCCCGGCAACGACCTCCCCCCGGAGAATCATAGGCACGCAGACCACCGAGGGACGAGATCCTGGCCGGAACTACAGTCCCGCCAGAGGAGACGAGCAAGCTCTCCAGATTGGAGGCGTAATGATCGACGCAAATCCAGAGGAAATGAGTGGCGTACTGAAGATCGGGGACAACGCAGGCCAAGCCTCAGGGCCGAGGAGACTCCGAGCGAGCGAAGTAGCCCCATGGACGGTTACAGAACAAACGGTCCCCGATCTCAAGCGGTCAAACTTCTCAAGGGTTGGGGAGTAAAGTTTTCGGGTGAAGACAGAGGTGAGGATGCTGAAGAGTTTTTGAAACAATTAGAGGACTGTCGAGGAAGTGCGGAATTCAGCGACCGAGAACTCCTGAATGCATTGCCTTGCGTGTTATCAAAGGGGGTGAGCCGCTGGTTCCGTAGGATTAAAGGAGAGCTACGAGACTGGGAGGAGTTCAAGGTGTCTTTTAAGAGACAGTTCATTGAAGAATATGACGAAGAGGATTTGCGGGATGATTTGTGCCGATGCACCCAAACCAAGACCGAGAAGATTGCAGTATTTTTATCGAAATTTAAATACATTGTCTCAAGATTTCTAGTGCTGCCCTCTAGGAGATTGGTAGTAGAGTTGGCACGATGGAACTTGCTACCTGAATATCGTAGGGCCCTATCCGACAGACTGGTCATGAGTCTCGATGATATTGAGACTTATGGGTTGTAGTGGAAAGGCAGAAGGAGCTGGACAGTCGCTATGTCCCGCCGCCACCAGCAGACAAGATGCATGTACCTGGAGCAGGATTTTCCCGAACACCCACGGTTCAAGCCAAGATCGTGACGGTAGCGGAAGTAAGTGATAAAGAGGAGCCAAAGGAAGAAAATTTATCCGACAACAGGGAGGGAAACAAGGGAAAGAAAAAGGGGAAAGGTGGCAAGAAGCAGGATGGTGGAGACAGTGGGGTCAAGAAGGAGGAGGGGAACCAAAAGGAAACTGGATCTTCGTGTTTCGGGGTGCCACTGGAGTTGATTGCGAGCTTTGCCCAAGCCCAGAACCGTCTGCCGTGAACCCAGTATTGGAAGTCGATACCCTGGAACAATCAGGCGACCGCGAAGTCCCCAACTAACGTCAAGGAGGGAGGCCAGCTGACGGGACCAACGGCCAGTGGGGCTCAACAGGGAGCCGTCCGTAAGCAGACGGCCAGCCGAGACGAAGGTGTGGGAGGGAGTAGGTTCTATACTACGTGCTATACCTGCCGGGCCGTGGGTCATCGTTCCGCACAATGCCCGGAGGTGCTTTGCTACACGTGTGGGAACAAAGGACACGTGGCACGAAATTGCCCATCGAATAGACCCCCTGGGAATCTTGAGCCTAAGCCAACCGTCGAGTGCCAGGTTTGTGGTACTCCAGGAGTAATCTTCTCGTCTTGTCCCAAGTGTGTGTTTTGGCGAAAGACGATGGGAAATGGGGCATGTGGGGGCCAGAATTAAGCAAGTTAACTTCTGCATCCCCCGCGCTCCATCCAAGGCGAGAATTAGAGGAGATATATCGGGACGAGATATAAGGGAGAGGTTGAGAATGAAGTAAGGGATTCAGGAATATTTGAGGGGAGCGAATCGATTGCGAAAAAACGTGGATTTTGGAAGCAGATGGCCAATTGGTTTTGGTCCCTAGGAAGACTCTCCAAGAGCCACCGAGTAAGAGAAAGGGGAACCCGACCGGAAAATATGTGAGGATGAGTGAGAGGTTAGAGGTGGGGTCTCCGAATAAAGATAGTGATGTGGGGAAAGAAGAGAGAACATTGGTCACATGGAAGAACGACGATCCTATAGGACAGTCACGGGAAAGAGAGTGGAAGGAAACAGTGAATGAGAAGAATAAGACAATTTGATTTACTAAGGAGGTGTCAGGTCCAGACGAAGACTTTTAACTTCAGGTGGACAAGTTCGAGAGGGAACGAGACTGGAGAATGGAAAAAATTCGTTATAGGGAGGAAGTCATCGAGCCGAACTCAGAAAACGTCAGGACGATGACAGATTGGGAAATCAAGAAACAAGAAAAGGGAGAGCGGATTGGGTCGGCGCGAGAGGAAGGTGAGTCACAACAGATCGATGTCGAAGATCTTCAGGACTTCTTCAATAGGGCCTTTGGAGATGAGTCGGAGGACCAACAGTTTCGAGAATCAAGCTCAGACGCAGTTTTTTAGGAGAAGTACGGAACGTTGGGCCGTAATCAGACTTTACCTCCTGACGTCAGTGGTGGGCAGAAAGAGGATCAGGATGGAGGGAATAACGGCCAAGAGATCCAGCGAGAGGATGTGGTGGGTACAAATAGCGAAAATCGACCTTATCTGTCAGTGGTGTTAGGGGGCCAGGAATACAGCGCTCTCCTTGACACTGGGGCGCAATTGTCGCTGGTAGGACCCAGACTAGCCGAACGATTCCAAAATAGGTTGGAGCCTATCAACGCGGCTATCGTTAGCGAGAACGCTACGTTGTCACGGGTCTTAGAAACTTTAAAAATAAGCTGCGGGATTGATGGTCACGTGAGAGAGGTACAGGTATGGGCAGTCACTGATATCAACCAGGACATAATCCTGGGACGGGATTTCCAGGACATGTTCGATATGGATCTTCGATTAGGCCGAGGAATGTTTTAAGTGTTTGAGGGTGATAAGCGTTCGTTCAAGAGTATGGGGGATGCACCCAAGGGCACCCTCCATGCTATATGCGCTGGGATAAATGAAATCTCGACAGAGGAGCGGTAGGAAATTGAGCGAATGGTAGACGATATTTTGGGATCTACTGAGAAACCTTTGGGGAAGACTCCTCTTACGGAGCATGTGATCGGAGTGACTGTTGACAAACCCATACGTCATGCATACCGAAGGATGTCTCCCAAGATGCATGAGGTGGCCGTCGAGGAGGTCGAGCGGTTATTCCAAGAGGGAATAATAGAGCGATCCGCTAGTGATTATTGCCAAGCACCCGTCTTACACAAAAAGCCGGATGGATCATATCGGTTTTGTATAGATTTGAGGGATTTTAATAAGGTAACCAAGCGGGACGCATATCCTATGCCTAGCATGGATACTATTTTGGACAGGCTGCGCGACGCCAGGTATTTGTCTAAAGTGGACCTGGAGCAGGCGTATCATCAGGTACCAATGGCCAGGAATAGTCAAAAGTTTACGGCCTTCGCCGTGCAAGGGTCAGGACTTTGGCAATACAAAAGAATGCTATTCGGGTTAAGCAACGCGCTGATGACATTCCAACGTCTGATAGACATATTATTTGGAGAGGAGTTGCGACCCCAGGTGTTTGGATATCTGGATGACAAGATTGTGGCTACCGATACCTACGAAAAACACAAATATTATCTGAGATTAGTTTTATAGAGATTAGTGGGAGCGGAGTTACAAGTAAAAAGAGAGAAGTGTGAGTTCTGCATGCCATGGTTAACGTATTTAGGACTTATTTTGGATTACGAGGGGTTGAGGCCGAATCAGGAGAAGGTAGGGCCTGTCCTTAACTATCCAGAGCCGAAGAATGTTAAGCAATTGCGGCGGTTTTTGGGAATGGTAGGCTGGTATTCGAGGTTCATAGAGGGTGATTCAGAGCTCAAGGTACCCTTGGTCAAGTTACTTAGGAAGAAACAGTCATGGATCTGGGAACAAGACCAGCAGGAAGCCTTTGAGGGTCTAAAAAGGGCACTCACTACCACTCCGGTGTTGGCGAGGCCCGATTTTTCTAAGCCATTCATCCTGCAAACGGACGCAAGCGTGTATGCCCTAGGGGCCGTACTCACTCAATTGGACGAGGACGGAGAACATCCCATTATATATGTGAGTCGGGTCCTTTCACCCGCGGAGAGGAACTATAGTACCACAGAGAAGAAGTACTTGGCAGTGATTTGGGACATTAAGAAGCTACGTCCCTACTTGGAGGGATACGAATTTACCGTTATCACCGATCATCCAGCGCTCAAGTGGTTGAGAAACTTGCGAGAACCAACGGGAAGACTAGCTAGACGGGCGATCGAGATGCAGTAGTGGAGTTTCGAAATAATCCATCGAAAGGGGGCGCTTAATCATGTACCAGACGCTCTATCCAGACTATACGAAGAGGAGGAGATGGCGATAGAGACATTTGAAGAGACAACGGACCCCGAGTATTTAAGGTTGATTAAGGATATAAGCGAGGACCCGTACAAGTTCCAAGGGTGGCGAGTCGAAGATAATAGACTTTATAGGCATCGTTACGATCCCTTACTGGAACCCCCCGCGTTTCCGGAGGAAAACTGGAGACTAGTAGTACCAGCCGAGTCCCGGGAGAAGGTGATTTACGACGCACATTGACCTCCATCCAGCGGACATTTGGGAATAGAGAAAACGTACGACCGTATAGCCCAAGAGTATTATTGAAGAGGGATGTATTACGACGTAAGGAGTTTTATTAGAGTGTGTGTCCCGAGTGTCGGATGTATAAGGTGCCGCAAACCGGCGCTCAAGGACTAATGGGGAAGCGGATGGTGGAAAGGCCTTGGGCCATGGTGGCAGCCAACCTCGTGTAGTTTCCACCTAGCAAGAACGGACACAAATATTTGGTAGTCTTCCAAGACCTTTTTACTCGTTGGATTAAGGTGAAACCTCTTAGGAGGGCCAACGGAAAGTCGGTGGCGAGAGCATTTGAAGAACTGGTGTTATTCAGATGGAAAACTCCGGATTTCTTCCTTACAGACAATGGAAAAGAGTTTGACAATCAGTTGATGCGAAAAACGCTTGAGAAATATAAGGTTAAACACGTGTTTTTGCCACCGTACCATCCACAGGCGAATCCGGTTGAGCGCAGCAATAGGACGATAAAAACTATCATTGCCATATTTGTGGGACAGGATCATAGGAATTGGGATCAATACCTTCACGAGATTAGGCACGCTATAAATACTGGAACCCAGGCCACAACAAAGGTATAACCCACGTTTTTAAATTATGGCCAACACCCTCGACTAGTGAAGAGTTTACGGAAAGACATAGAGGCCACCGAGACGATTGAAAGGATAGGACTAGAGACACAGGTAGATAGGATCAAGAGGTTAGATGCGTTGCAGGATCTGGTAGCGAAGCACATAGATACTGCGAGGAAAACTCAAGAGAAACGATTTAATAGGAACAAGAAAGATGTTAGATTTCCGGTAGGAACTTTAATACTGCGTAAAACCCACCCCTTGTCTGACGCGTCCAAAAAGTTTGCGGTGAAACTCGCACCTAAATTCAAAGGGCCCTATGAGATAATCGAGGTTAAGTCGCCAACGGTCTATGTGTTAAAAGAGGGGGAAGGAAAAAGTCGCCGTCTCAACAAACCTGATGTGTCAGAACTCAAAAGATACGTGCCTAAGAGAGGCCAACAAACAGAAGGGGAGATAAGGATATAATAATCTGGTTTTCTTTAATTTTCTTTGTACAGGTGAACAAGAGTCAGCAAGTCCAAGAAAGTTCAAAATATGGAGCGTAGAGAGCTTTCACCTCCAGGTTCAGTAGAGGATCCCCAAGAGATAAGTGAGGAGAGGGAGAAGAAACTGTTGAACTCTGATCAGGAGGGAAAGGGAGGGTGAAGCATTGGAGTAGTAGCGAAGAAGAATAAGGAAAGAGTGCCAGAGAAGGAAAATGTAGGAGAGGAGAAAGAAGGAGGACGGAGAAAGGAAAAGAGGGGAAAGGATGTCTGGGAGGAGGAGGACTGTGGACTGGTAGAGTTGTTTGATGAAGGACTAGAAGAGGAATTGGGCAGGTCATTGGAGAGTGTCAAGAAAGGGTCCGTCTTGAAGGAAGCTCGGGACGAACCCCTCCCTGACTCAGGCGAAGGTGAAGGGGACTCCGACCCCAAGATCAATCCCCCTTCCCAGTTCCCCTAGGACCCGACCAAAGGCTCCCTCGTTCCCCGGTCCCAGAGAGAGAGCAGGTAATTTGATAATTTGATGAGCCAAATGGGAATGTGGAAGACCCACACTACCTAGACCACCACGGTGTTGAAGCCTTCGTGCGGGTGGCTGATCTCCACAGAAACCCATGGCAGATATTGGTGGCCCTCCTCTCAGGGTTTTTGAAGGAGCGAGGGCGTCGCCTTCAATGGACCTCAGGAGAAGGGCTCGAGTCAGGAGGATCAAAAGAACTTATCCCAAACCCCACTCACCGAGGAACTTCCACTGGGGATCACGGACCCAAGGGATAGTTCCCGGGACCCCGAGGAAGTCACTATGACCGAGACGGAGGCGAAGGCTTCTCGGACCTATGTCCCTATCCGATCCCACAATCGATTTATCGTCAAGAAAGAGGAGAGTTGAGACGTAATCTTCCCCACCCCCTCGAAACCAAGGGCACCAGAAAAGCTGGAGGCCATCTTAGAGGAAACCCCATTAAAGAAGGGACCCGTCATCAAGATGGTCCAGACATTCCCGCCTCCGAATCGAGCGGTGGGAAAGCCGTTGAGGGAAGCCACAAAGGTCAAGACGGTGGGCACCACCTTTGGCAACCTACTGCCCATCCCGTTTGAACCCGCTCTAGACCCACCACCCTTCCGATGTTTCCACTGTTGGCAGCCTGGCCACATCGCGCTCAAGTGCCCCAGGCCACCCATGAAGCATTGCCGAAACTGTGGGTGTTGGGAGGTGGACATCGAGGATTGTCCTCGATGTGGGACCGAGGAAAAGCGTTGACTGCAAGAAAAAAAGAAGAGGGTAGGAGAGGTCACAATGAACTCGGGCGAAATCGCTGCTCTGGCCGCGCGCTTAGATCTAACCAGGGAAGGAAAGTGAAGTCCACCTCTACATCATGGCGAGTACCCCCACCGCTTTTAAGATCACTGCCGGGAAAATCTCGCGAAGAAAGCCGAAGCGAAGAGGAAAGAATGAAAGGACGCCAAAACTCAAGGAACCTGGGGAGAGCAGACTTCGCAACTTCCGGACCTGCGAGAACGATTGGAGGAGCTACGAGCAAAGAAGGGAAGGATGAACGTCTTTGAGCGGCGCCTCCAAGAGAAACGAAATCGCAGGGAAGAACATAACCGGGAAAAAGAGCGAAGGAGCCAGAAAAAACGGCAAGCAAATAGGTTGAGGGACGAGGAAGCGGAGAAGCAGAGAAGAAAGGAGAAAGAAAGAGAAGATCAAGAGAGAAGAGAGAAGAAAGAAAGAGAAGATCAAGAAAGAAGAGAGAAGAGAGAAAGAGAAGATCAAGAAAGTAGAGAGAAACAAGAAAGAAAAGATCAAGAAAGAAGAGAGAAGAGAAAAAGAGAAGATCAAGAGAGAAGACCGATGGAACACCAGCGGAAGACGAGAGAGAAAGGGCAAAGGGAAAAGAAAAGAAAAATAGCTGAGAAAGAGAGAAGAAAAGCGGAACAGAGCGAAATGATAAGTAAATCCGAAGAAAAGAAGAGAAAGAGAGAATGGAAAAGCCAAAGAGGGTTGACGGAGCAGTGGAATAAGTATATGGCCGAAGAAACACGAAGAAAAGAGGACAAGACGAGAGCTTAAGAATAGATGAGGGGGAAGGAAAGGGAAAGGGAAGAGAGAAAGAGGCGTGAAGAATTAAGACAGGTAGAAATGTATCATAAGAAAATGAAGCGAAGGATCAAGGAAAAGCGATTGAAAGATATCAAAAGAAAGAAGGACCAGGATCGAGAGCTTCGTCGTAAGAAGAAGAAAAAGGTGAATAAGAAAAGGAGGAAAAAGAAGAGGCAAGATCGACGCGACGCTAGAAAGTCTTGGAGACAATCGGGACAGGAGGAGGGGACCCACTCTTCGGAATCAAGGGGGGGCTCGTGCCCTAGGCATCGACGTCACCCATCTCACTGGAGGAGACGCGACCTCCATTCCCGTAGCGGTCGACTAGAAGCAGCCTTGCGGTTGGTCGAGCACATCGATGACTTACCGTCCACCACTAGACAGCAGGTGTTGAATGGGACTTTCTGGAAGTCGTCCTTATCGCCCTTGTGGTATGAGTCGCCGAGGACACAGAGATGGAGAAGATTAGGGGGACCAGAAAATGGAATACGAGGACGCAGAGGGCCAGAGAGAGGGGATATGAGAAGACAGAAAGAAAAGATCTGAAGAAATAGAGCTATTTAGGCCAACGGAGAAGAAGTAAATAATTATATTTTTCAGTAGTTGGACTAGTGAAGGCAGAGAGGAGAGAGACCTTGGAAAGGGGAAAACCCCAGGCCAGACTAATAATTACTTATTTAAAACAACCAGGGGACCACGGAGAGAAGAAACGAAGAGTCATCGGGAAAGAGATCCCGATGGTAAGCGTCTTTTATTAATTATAAAGGTAGTCGCCAATAGAGGACGGCTTTAGACATTCAGAGGTATGTCTAGCCTAGGAAGGGAGTTTGTGACGTGGAAGTTGAAGCTATCACGTCACTATATACCTAAATTTTTTAGCGAGCCATTGGCGGCTACCAAGTCCTATGATACTGTATATATTTTACATATGTATTGTTTTACAACACATTCTTAATGTGTGTTTTTGATGCCGCAGACTACGAGCTAGAGGAAAGAGAAGGACCGAAGACCATAAAAGGGATTAAAAGTGTGTAAGGTATGATAAGGTGAGCATGTGTGTAAGGTAAAGAAGAAGAAAGAGGCGAGGGCTCACGACACGTCAGAGAGGTGTAAGCAACGAGCAGCCGCGTCGATTCCCTAGTTTTTAAACCTCCAATAATTTACCGGTTTTTCGGCGTGTTGGAGATTTTTCGTATACACGAGAGGGGCGCGCGCATCTGTTAAAGTGCACTACCATAACGCAACAGTACCGTGAGAGCCATCAGAGAAAGCAGAGTCAAGGAGGATTGTAGCAATCACGATAGAGATAAAACGAGAATAGTGACGAGTATCCACGAGACCAGAACGGGAGATATTCCAAAGCAGAGTAGGCTAAATAACGAAATTAATGAGAAATAGAAAAGTGATAGGGCAGAGGAAGGGATTGAAGAGAGTGGGGTCAAGGTCGAGCGTAACAAGAGAGCGGCTGAGGCTAGAAAAAGAAAAAAAGAATTTGCAAGAGACCGTCGGGCAAGAGCAACGGAGATAGCCCGAGGCCGAGAACACGGCCGAGCTGTCACGACGAGTAAGACGAGTTCCAGGTAATCGTACCCTGCAAATATAACCAGAAGGTAGGGGTGCTGTAAATAGTGCACCAAGTGGTATACGGGATAGTGTTGGAACGATCCGAGCGGGCGCGGGTGAGTGTGTGTAGACGTGAAAAGGGGATGTAGTCATGAGTAGAGGGGGTATTAGAGTGCATAACACTAGAAAAAGGACGAAAGACAAGAGATGTGAGTGGAATTGTGTGCGAGCGTGTGCGTGTGAGTAAGAAATTTAGATACGGGTCACCGCCAACCGAATAAAGGTTAAGGCTGGTGAAGGACGACCAGAAGTCACTCAACCCAGGACATCTACCTCAAGGAGAGTGGAACCATATATAGTAATACATATATATACAAATACATAGCTACAAAGAGAAAAAGAGAGAAAGAGTGTAAGGTGGGACTTGTAAAGAGTCGAAAAGGGAGAATAAATATCGCACGCGCTGTGAAAATGATACCAGGGAGTTATTTTTTTGTAGTTAGTGCCCCGAAGTCCCCTTTTAGTTTTCTTGTCGGGAGTGTTCAATAACCCAATAACGATGCTCATTATAATGTTGATAATAATAATCATTGAAATAATGATTATTATGATAATGATGATGATGATGATAATATTAATAATCATTATAGTGATTATAAGATTGTGAAAAAAGATGATAAGCTGATAAAAATAATAAAAATAAAAATGATGACGATAATTCTTAAGATCATAAAATCATGACGATGTTAATAATAATGTTCATGACAATGTTAATGATGATGACAATGTTAATGATAATGATGATAGTAACATTGATAATGATTATGATGATAATAGTGATGACGACGATGAAGATAATGATAGTAAAAATAATAATGACGACAACGATTATAATAATAATTATAATGATGATGATAATGATAATGATGATGATGATGTACATTATTATGATGATTTTGGGGATAAGCAGAAAAATGATGAGATAATAATGATGATAAAGATGAAAATGATGACGATAATGATGATAATAAAAGTAATAACAATGCTTAGGATAATAATAATAATTAAGACATAAATAATGATAGTAATAATTATGACGATATTAATGATATTTATAGTACAGATAACAATAAGAATGATGATAGTGGCGATAGTAATAAAAATAATTCTAAGAAAGATTATAACAATCATGATGATAGTGATGGTTACGTTCATAATGATGATAATGATTATAATGATGATGATTATGATAATGATAATAATGTAAATTATGGTGATAATAACAATACTTAGAACGATAAATATCAAGATAAAGAGACAGATAATAAAATGAAAATAATGATGCTAATGAAAATAATAATGATAATAGTGTTAATTATTATAATCATGATGATATTAATAATGATGTATGTGACTATGTTAAAAATAAAAATTATGTTAAAGATATTAGTAAGAAAAATAATAATAATAATAATAATTCTGATAACAGTTACAACGACAACGATAATAATGAATGAGATAATAATGATGATGATGATGATAATTACGATGATGATAATAATAGCAATAATTTCAAAAATGATAATGATAATAGTGACGGCGACGACAACGATAATGATAATGGTAATGATGATGATAATGAATATTATGATAATTCTGATGATGAGGATAAAAATAATTGGATGATGATAATGATGAAGATGAAAATGATGACGATAATGATGATAATCCTAATAAATATGATAATGTCAATGATTATGTTTATGACAATGTTGATGATAATGTTAATGTTGATGATAATTATTGTGGTAATAATTATAATAATAATAATAATAATAATAATAGTGATGGCAACGACAACGATAATGATGTTGGTGATGATGATGATGATGATAACGATAATGTATATAATGATGATTATTAGGATAAGGAGAAAAATAATGAGATGATAATGATGATAAAGGTCAGAATGATGACAATAATGATAACTATAATAATCATAATTATGTTAATGATGATGTTTATGACGATAATGATTATAATGGTAACGTTAATAATGATTGAAATGGTAATATTAATAATAATCATAATGATGGTAATATTAATGATAATAAAAAATGAAAACAGCGATGACAACGATGATGATGATAAAAATGATAAGAGTGATAACAACAATAATGACAATAATAAGCAAGATGATGATAATGACGATATAAATGATAATGATGATGATGATGATGATGACGATAATGATTATGATGATGATATTGATGAAGATAATGATGATGTCAACAATGGTAATGATGTTGATGATGATAATCATAATATTATCGATAAT
Organism: Copidosoma floridanum; assembly: GCF_000648655.2. Next base: position 2,200,097 of record NW_019379981.1, read on the forward strand.
GGTTTGTATGACGATGTTGATTGTAATGATGACGTTAATATTATTGATAATAATAAAGATAATAATGAAAATGATGCTGATAACGATAACGAGGATGATAATTATGAAGTTTATAATCATAGGGAGGATAATAATATTAATAATATTAATAATAGTAATGTTGGTGATAATGATTATTATTATGATAGTAATAATAATAGTGACGGCGACGACAACGATAATGATAATGGTAATGATGATGATAATGATGATGATGATGATGATGATGATGATGATGATGATGATGATGATGATGATGATATGAATGGAGATGATGATGATGACGATAATGGTGATGATGTTGATTATAATAATTATGATGATATTTGTGATAATGTTCATGACGATGTTTATTATAGTGATGACGTTGATAATCATTATGATAATGATGATGAGAATAAGGATAAAGATAATTATGATGATATTATAAATGAAGATAATGATAAGAACGATAATGAAGATAATCATAATAATCATAATAATGTTAATGATAATGATGATAATAATGATGATGATGATGATGATAATGATAATAATAATGATGATGACGATGGTAAAGATGATGAAATTGATAATGATAAAGATGAAAATGATGACAAGAATAATAATAATTAAAATAATCATGATAATGTTTATTATTATGTTTAACACGATAAAAATAATAATAATAATGGCTATGATGATTTTGGTGGTAAAATTTATGATGATAAGGATAATAATAGTGATGACGACAATGACGATTGTTATGATAATAATGATGATAATAATGTTAATGACGATGTTTATAACGATAATGATAATAATAATGATTATGTTAATAATAATTATAATAGTAATATTGATAATAATGATAATATTAATAGTAATGTCGACGACGTTAATTAAAATGGTGATGATGATGATGATGATTATAATTAAAATTATCATGATAATATTAAAGATAATGTTTATAACATTGTTTATGAAAATGTTTATGTTAATAATAATGATAATGGTAATTTTTGTGATGATAATGATAAAAATAGTGATGATGATGACGATAATGTTAATGATACTTGTGATAACGACAACGATAATGATGAAGATGATGATGATTATGATAATGATGATGATGATAATGATGATGATGATGATGATGATGATGAAAATGATACTGGTAACAATGATAATAATGATGATAATTGTGATTATGATAATAATAATAATATTAATAGTAAGAACGATAATGTTAATAATAATGATTATTGAGATGACAACTAAGATGATAATGATGACGATGATGATTATAGTGATGATAATAATGATAATGACGATGATTAGTGTAGTGACAATAAGCATAAAAAAAAATATGATGAGATGATAATAATAATAAAGATAAAAATTATGACGATACTGATGATAAATGTGATAATCATGATGATATTAATGATTATGTTAATAAAGATAATGATAATAATAATGTTAATAATAATCCTTTAATGGTGATATTGATAATAATAATAACGATGGTAACATTAACGATAATAATAATAATAAAAGTGATGACGATGATGATGATGATGAAAATGATAATAGTAATAATGACGATAATGACAATAATAAACAAGATGATGATAATGGAGATATTAATGATGATGATGATGATGATAATGATGACGATAATGATTAAGATGATGATATTGATGGAGATGATGGTGATGTCAATAATAGTGATGATGTTGATAATGAAAATCATGATATTTTTGATGACGGTTTCAATGACGATGTTAATTATAATAATGACGTTAATGTTAATCATAATAATAAGGATAATAATGAAAATTACGCAGATAACGATAACGAGGATGATAATTTTGAAGTTAATTATCATGAGGAGGATAATAATATTAATAAGATTTATGAAAATAATGATGGTAATAATGATTATTATAATGATCATAATGATGATGATAAATATGATGATAAAGACTATAATGGTTATAATTTTGATTGCAATAATGATGATAATATTGATCATGGTGTTCATATTGATGTCGATTACAAATATGACGTTAATGATAATAATAATGATAATGATAATAGTGAAGATAATGCTAATGAGAAGATCAAAGATAATAATTATAATGGTTATGATCATGATGATGATAATGATATTTATAATGTTTATGATAATGATATGGTTATAATGACAATAATAATAATGATGATAATGTTGACAATAACGATAATGATGATGATAATAATAATTATAATGGTAACAATGATTGATGATGATGATAATTACGATGATGATAATGATAATAATAATATTAATGATAAGGATCATAACAATCATGACAATGATGATGATGATGATGATGATAAAAATAGTGATGATGATGACGATAATGTTAATGATACTTGTGATAACGACAACGATAATGATGAAGATGATGATGATTATGATAATGATGATGATGATAATGATGATGATGATGATGATGATGATGAAAATGATACTGGTAACAATGATAATAATGATGATAATTGTGATTATGATAATAATAATAATATTAATAGTAAGAACGATAATGTTAATAATAATGATTATTGAGATGACAACTAAGATGATAATGATGACGATGATGATTATAGTGATGATAATAATGATAATGACGATGATTAGTGTAGTGACAATAAGCATAAAAAAAAATATGATGAGATGATAATAATAATAAAGATAAAAATTATGACGATACTGATGATAAATGTGATAATCATGATGATATTAATGATTATGTTAATAAAGATAATGATAATAATAATGTTAATAATAATCCTTTAATGGTGATATTGATAATAATAATAACGATGGTAACATTAACGATAATAATAATAATAAAAGTGATGACGATGATGATGATGATGAAAATGATAATAGTAATAATGACGATAATGACAATAATAAACAAGATGATGATAATGGAGATATTAATGATGATGATGATGATGATAATGATGACGATAATGATTAAGGTGATGATATTGATGGAGATGATGGTGATGTCAATAATAGTGATGATGTTGATAATGAAAATCATGATATTTTTGATGACGGTTTCAATGACGATGTTAATTATAATAATGACGTTAATGTTAATCATAATAATAAGGATAATAATGAAAATTACGCAGATAACGATAACGAGGATGATAATTTTGAAGTTAATTATCATGAGGAGGATAATAATATTAATAAGATTTATGAAAATAATGATGGTAATAATGATTATTATAATGATCATAATGATGATGATAAATATGATGATAAAGACTATAATGGTTATAATTTTGATTGCAATAATGATGATAATATTGATCATGGTGTTCATATTGATGTCGATTACAAATATGACGTTAATGATAATAATAATGATAATGATAATAGTGAAGATAATGCTAATGAGAAGATCAAAGATAATAATTATAATGGTTATGATCATGATGATGATAATGATATTTATAATGTTTATGATAATGATATGGTTATAATGACAATAATAATAATGATGATAATGTTGACAATAACGATAATGATGATGATAATAATAATTATAATGGTAACAATGATTTTTATAATAGTTATAAGAAAAAAGATAAAGATTATAATGATAGTAATATTAATAAAAATAA
>NW_019379981.1:2232523-2368708 GCF_000648655.2 Copidosoma floridanum
GATGATAAGGATGATGATAATAATAATGATGATGATAATAATGATAATAATAATGATAATAATAGTGATAATTTTAATGATTATGTTAATAATAATAAAGACGAAAACGACAATAATGATGATTATAATTGTGATGACAACAAAGATGATAATGAGCATTATGATATCATGTTGATAAAAATAATAAAGATAAAAATGATAACGATAACAATGATAATAATTATAATTATAATAATATTAATGATAATAAGCATGACAATGTTAATAATAATTATAATAATGACAATCATGCTAAAAATAATGTTAATAATAATAAATATCAGAATGACGATATTGATGGTGATAATAATGAAGATAGTGATATTTATTGTGAGGACGAGGATGATAATAATGATAATAATAATTGTGATAACAAAACAACGATGATAATGATGATAATAGTAATGTTGGTAATGATGATCATGATGATATTTATAAAAATATTAATAGGAATGAGGAGATAAATAATAAGTGGATGATGATGATAAATATAAAAATAAAGACAATGATGATTATAATTTAAATCATCATAATGATGCTGAAATGATAATAATGGTTATAATAACTATGATGCTCAAATTAATGATGATAATGATGATAATAGTGATGACGACGATGACGATTGTTATGATAATATTCATATTAATGATGTTAATGACCATAGTTATAACGATGATGATAATAATAATGATAATGTTAATAATTATTATAACGGTAATATTGGTAATGATCATAATTATAACAGTAATGACGACGACAATGATTATAATGATGATGATGATGATAATGATGATGATGATAATGATGATGATGATTTTACGGATAAAGATGATAAAGATGNTAATAAAAATAAAAATGATAACGATCATGATGATAATCATTATAATCTTGATAATGTTAATGATAATGTGCATAACTATGTTAATAATAATAATGTTGACGATCATGCTTAAAATAATGTAAATAATAATAAATATTATTATGACGATAGTGATGGTGATAATGATGAAGATAGTGATATTTATAGTGAGGACGATGATAATAATAATGATAATAATAATTTTGATAACAACGACGATGATAGTGATGATTAAAGTAATGTTGTTAATGATGATGATGATAATCATTATAGAAATGTTAAAAAGAATAAGGAGAAAAATGATTAGAGGATGATGATGATAAATTCGAAAATAACGGCAATAATAATTATAATTAAAATTATCATAACGATGTTAAAGATGATGTTTATAACGATGTTATTGATATTGTTACTGTTAACAATGATAATAATGGTAATTATGATAATGATAATAACAAAAATAGTGCTGATGACGATAATAATGTTAATGATACTAGTAATAACGACAACGATAATAATAATAATGATATTAATATTAATGATGATAATGGTAATGATGATCATGATAATGATAAAAATGATAATTCAATAAAAGTAATTATAATGCTTAGGATTGTAATAATAATAAGGACATAAATAGTTATGATAATAAACATGATGATATGAATGATAATGATGGTTTAGATAATATTAAAAATAATAATAATACTAACGATTAAAATAATAATAATGCTAACAATAATAAAGATGATAACAGTAGAAGTCATGATGATGATTATATAGATAATGATAATGATGATATTATTAATAATAATTATATAGATAATCATGATTATGACAAAATTAATGATAATAATGTTGATGATGATGATGATTTTGATGATGAAGATGATGATAATTTTTATAATTATTAAAAGGATAAGACAAAAGGTAATGAGATAATCATTATAATTAAAATGAAAATGATGACAATAATAATTATAATAATTTAAATGATTATGATAACGTTTTTTATTATGTTTTTAAGGATAAAGATAATAATAATAATGGTTATAATAATTATAATGGTCAAATTTATGATAATAATGATGATAATAGTGATGACGACGATGACGATTGTTATAATCTTAATGATAATAATGATGGTAGTGACGATGTTTATAACGATGAGGATAATAGTAATGATAATGTTAATAATTATTATGATGGTAATATTGGTAATGATCATAATTATAACAGTAATGACGACGACAATGATTATAATGATGATGATGATGATAATGATGATGATGATAATGATGATGATGATTTTACGGATAATATCGATGATAAAGATGAAAATATTGATAAACATTATAATGATGGAGGTGATAATGATAATGATGATAATGATGATGGTTAAAAAAGATGATATTAATGATGATGATAATGATAATGATGTTGATGATGATGTTAACAATAATGATTATAATTATATGGATAACAATTATTTTAATAATATTTATCAGAATAAGAACGAAGATAATAATTGTAATGATAATAACTAAGATAATAATGAAAACAATAATGATGAGGATAATGATAACTATGATGATGTTAATGATAATGTTCATGACGAAGTTTATAATTATAATGATGTTAATAATGATGCTTATTATAATGTTAGTAATAATCATTATAGTAATAATGATAATAATAGTAATAATAATGATGATAATAATAATAATAAAGACAAAGACGGCAATAATGATAATAATTATTATGATAACAACGAGGATAATAATGAGCATTATAAGATCATGTTGATGAATATAATGAAAATAAAAATGATAACGATAATGTTGATGATCATTATAATCATGATAATGTTAATAATAATGTTCATGACAATGTTAATAATAATAATAATGTTGATGATCATAATGATGGTAATAATAATGATAATAACAATGATAGCAGTGATAGCAACGACAACGATAATGAAGATATAATCATGATGATGTTGATAATGATAATAAATACTATGATAATTATAATGATAAGAGAGAAGATATTAAGATAATTGTAATGATAGAGATATAAATGATGACAATAATAATGTTAATTCTAATAATTGTGATTATGGTAATGATGATGTTAATGACGATGATGATTTTAATAATTATGTTAATAATGATTGTGATGGTAATATTGATGATGATAATGATGATTGTTTTATTGATGCTGATAATGATGATGATGATAATGATAACGATGATGATGATTATGATTATGATAATAATAAAGACGATGCTGATAAAGATAACAAGGATGATAATTATCATAATCATAATCATGAGGATAATGATAATATTAATGATATTGACAATAATGATAATTATAATGATAATTATAATGATCATTATGATAATGATGATGATGATGATGATGATCATACTGATGGAGATGATGATGATGACGATAATGGTAATGATGTGGATAATGATAACTATGATGATATTGATAATGGTGTTTGTGACGATGTTTATTATAATGATAAAGTTGATAATGATTATAATTATGATGATGAAAATAAGGATAAAGATAATGATAATGATATTATCAATCAAGATAATGATGATAACGATTAAGTAGATGATGATAATAATCATGATAATGCTAATAAAGTTGATTATGACGATTTTAATGATTGTGATAATGTTGATGATGATGACCATAATAATGTTGGTTATAATGATCATGATTATGATGATTATGATGGTGCTTATGATGATAATAATAATGATTATAGTGAGGACGATGACGACGTTGATGATGATGATGTTTGTAATGACAACGACGATAATAATGATGATGACAATGATGATGATTATCTTTATGTTGATAATGAGGATGAGGAGTAAGATAATGATTATGTATATATCAATAAAGATAATGATAAAAACGATTATAATAATTATGATAATAATAATAATGACGTTAATATTGATGTTTATGATGATTTTAATGATGATGATAAAGTTTATGATGATTATAATAATGTTAATGTTAATGATAATAATAATAAAAATGCTGATTTCAATAATGATAATGATAATGACAATAATAGTACAGACAATGACAACTACAATGATATTAATAATTTTAATGACAGCGACTATAATAATGATGATGATAATGATGATGATAATAATTACGATGATTATGACGATCAGGAGAAAGATGATGACATGGTGATGATGATTTTAATGACGATAGTCATAATGATATTAATGATGGTGTTTATGACGATGTTAATTATAATAATGTCGTTTATAATGAAAATAATGATATTTCTAATCATAAAAATGATTCTGATAAGTATAATGATTATGATAATTATGATTATGATAATGATGATAATATTAATAATGTTAATGATAATTACGATTGTAATAATGATGATGATGATGATAATAATGATGATAATAATGATGATGATGATACGAATAATGTCGATGATAATAATAATAATATTGATAAACATGATCATGATGAAGGTGATGATGATAATGATGATAATATTAATAATGTTAATGATAATTATAATTGTAATAATGATGATGATAATAATAATAATGATGATAATGACGATAATAATGATGATGATGTTGACAATTATAAGAATTATGACGATAATTATAATAATTTTCAAAGTAATGATTATGTCAATGATGTTGAAAATAAAAATAAAGATAATGATGATGATGATTGAAATAAAGATAATAATAGAAACGATAATGATAATGATTATTATGATTATGATAATGTTATTAATGATTTCTATGACTATGTTAATGATAATGATAATGTTGATGATGATCATGATAATATTAATGATGATAATTACGATGATAATGGAGATGCCGATACTTATGATGATAATAATGATAAAAGTGAGGAAGATGACGACGATGGTAATAATGATAATTGTGATGACAACGACGATGATAATAATGATAATAATGATGATGACGATGATGAAGATAATTATTATTATTATGATGATTATAACGATAAGGAAAAAGATAATAATTTCAAGGATGAGAAGAAAAATCAGGAGATTATGATAATGAAAAAGATAAAAATTTTGGTGATCATGATAATGATTATTATAATCACGATGATGTTAATGATAATGTTCTTGACAATGTTGATAATAATGATAATGTTAATGATGATAATGATGATAGTGATAATTATGTTAAATATAATGATAATAGTTATGACGACGACTATAATAATGATAATAATAATAGTGATGACGACGATGATGTTAGCGATAATAATGATAAAAATGATGATGATGATGATAATAATTATTATGATGATTATAAGAATGAGAAAAATAATCATGATTATTTGAATAAGAAGAAAGATATGAAAATGATTATAATAATAAAGATGAAAATAGTGACGATTATGAGGATAATTATAATAATCATAACAATGTTAATAATAATGTTTATGACAATGTTGATAATAATGATAATGTAAATGATGATGATGTTAAGGATGATAATCATCATGATTATGATAATGCTAATGATGACAATAATAATGATGATAACAGGGATAATAGTGCTTTGGAAAATGATAATAATATTGACATTAATGATGATAAGAATTTCGATGATGATATCGATGATGATGATGCTACTGATAATAATAAAGAGGACGATAATGACAATAAAAATAATGATAATGCTGAGGATACTAATGATAATGATAGTTACAGCAATAATAATAATAATAATAATAATGATTAATATGATTTTATTAATAATGATGATAATAATGATGATGATGTGAATGATGATGTTTATTACGATGTTAATAATAATGATAATGTTAATGATGCTGATGATGGTGACAATAATAATGATAATAATAATAGTGATGACGACTATGATGATTATGAAAATGATAATAGTGATGACAATGACGATGATTATGATATTGATGATTACGATGATGATGATGATGATGATGATGATAACGGTGACAATGATGATAATGATGATGATGTTAATAATGATAATAATGATGATAATGATGATGATAATGACAATAATAGTAATAATGTTAATAGTGATAATGATAATAATATTGTTGTTGGTGTTGATGACGATGTTTATTATGATGATGACGTTGATAATGATGATTGTAAAAATAATAATAATAATAAAGATGATGCTGATAAGGATAATAAGGATGATGATTATGATGATAACGATCATGATCATGATGATAATTATAATGATGTTGATAATAATGATGACAGTGACAATGATGATGATGAGGATAAAAGTAATAATCATAATAATATCAATAAAGATAATGATGGAAAAGATAATGATGATAGTGATTATAATTATAATAATGTTAATCATGCTGCTTACGACGTTGTTTATGATAATGATAATGTTGATAATAATAATAATAATGTTTATGACAATGTTGATAATAATGATAATGTTGATGATGATGATGATGATGGTGATAATTATGTTAATTATGATGATAATAGTTGTGACGACGACGATAATAATGATAGTAATAATAGTGATGACGACGATGATGTTAGCGATAATAATGATAATAATAATGATGATGATGATAATGATTATTATGATGATTATAAGAATGAGAAATATAATCATGATTATTTGAATAAGAAGAAAGATATAAAGATGATTATAATAATAAAGATGAAAATAGTGACGATTATAAGGATAATTATAATAATCCTAACAATGTTAATAATAATGTTCATGACAATGTTGATAATANTCATAATGGTGAAGATATTTATGATATACATGCTGATGATACTGATGATGGTGATTATTATGATGATGACCATGATTAATAGTTTTTGTTTTTTGATTTGAACTGCAAAATTATTTTAATAGTATACTATTTTAATAGTATTTTGACCCTTCGCTCTGACACATGCTTATTTATTACAAGGGAATAAATATATAGTTGAGGACAGGAATATTTGGTGCGTGAAAGAAATACAAATGGATGTTAAAATAATCTAAAAACATATTCAAATTTATGTGTCTCGTATACAAAAACATAAAGAATATAGCTTAATACAGTGGCAAAGCTCTTAGCTTATTAAAAACATACTGTCATAGTTAGATTTTATTAAAACGCAATTCAGTTTTAACTCAATAAAAAATTAAATAAACTTTGGTATTATGATTTGAATAACATTAACTAATTGATAAGCATTATTTCTTTAAATATAACTTGTTGAATTAGCAGTTTAAATAATAAAGAAATTCATATTCAAAGCTCAAGCAGTCATCTCCTTTTTTGTATCAATAAATGTAGAAATCATAATAAATGCCCATTCTCACTTGGGTGATGGATGAAATACACAAAATTAACATGGTTTTGCATCAAAATAAATCAAAGTTTCAAAAAATTAAGGGAATATATTACAAACACATGTTAATAATAATGTTCATGACAATGTTGATAACAATTATAATGTTAATGATGATGATGTGAATGATAAGGATCATGACTATCTTGACAATGATTTGTAATGAGGATTATGATGATGATGATGATAATAATAATGATAATAATAATAATGATAATGATAATAATGTCAACAATGTTATTAATAATGATGATAATAATGATGATGATGTGAATGATGATGTTTATTACGATGTTAATAATAATGATAATGTTATGATGATGTGAATGATGATGTTTATTACGATGTTAATAATAATGATAATGTTATTGAAAATGATCATGGTGGTAATGATAATAATAAAATGATAATGATAGTTACAGCAATAATAATAATAATAATAATAATGATAAATATGATTTTATTAATAATGATGATAATAATGATGATGATGTGAATGATGATGTTTATTACGATGTTAATAATAATGATAATGTTAATGATGCTGATGATGGTGACAATAATAATGATAATAATAATAGTGATGACGACTATGATGATTATGAAAATGATAATAGTGATGACAATGACGATGATTATGATATTGATGATTACGATGATGATGATGATGATGATGATGATAACGGTGACAATGATGATAATGATGATGATGTTAATAATGATAATAATGATGATAATGATGATGATAATGACAATAATAGTAATAATGTTAATAGTGATAATGATAATAATATTGTTGTTGGTGTTGATGACGATGTTTATTATGATGATGACGTTGATAATGATGATTGTAAAAATAATAATAATAATAAAGATGATGCTGATAAGGATAATAAGGATGATGATTATGATGATAACGATCATGATCATGATGATAATTATAATGATGTTGATAATAATGATGACAGTGACAATGATGATGATGAGGATAAAAGTAATAATCATAATAATATCAATAAAGATAATGATGGAAAAGATAATGATGATAGTGATTATAATTATAATAATGTTAATCATGCTGCTTACGACGTTGTTTATGATAATGATAATGTTGATAATAATAATAATAATGTTTATGACAATGTTGATAATAATGATAATGTTGATGATGATGATGATGATGGTGATAATTATGTTAATTATGATGATAATAGTTGTGACGACGACGATAATAATGATAGTAATAATAGTGATGACGACGATGATGTTAGCGATAATAATGATAATAATAATGATGATGATGATAATGATTATTATGATGATTATAAGAATGAGAAATATAATCATGATTATTTGAATAAGAAGAAAGATATAAAGATGATTATAATAATAAAGATGAAAATAGTGACGATTATAAGGATAATTATAATAATCCTAACAATGTTAATAATAATGTTCATGACAATGTTGATAATAATTATAATGTTTATGATGATGATGTTCAGGATGATAATCATCATAATTATGATAATGATAATAATGACAATAATAATTATGATAACAGGGATAATAATGCTTTGGAAAATAATAATAATAATGAAGATGATGATGATGATGATGACGATAATAGTAATGATGTTGATAGTGATAATGATAATAATATTGATGTTGGTGTTGATGACGATGTTTATTATGATGATTGTAAAAATAATAATAATAAAGATGATGCTGATGAGGATAATAAGGATGATGATTTTGATGATAACGATCATGATAATGATGATGATTATAATGATGTTGATAATAATGATGACAGTGACAATGATGATGATAAGGATAAAAGTAATAATCATAATAATATTAATAAAGATAATGATGGAAAAGATAATGATGATAGTGAATATAATTATAATAATGTTAATCATGATGCTTACGACGTTGTTTATGATAATGATAATGTTGATAATAATAATAATAATGTTTATGACAATGTTGATAATAATGATAATGTTGATGATGATGATGATGATGGTGATAATTATGTTAATTATGATGATAATAGTTGTGACGACGACGATAATAATGATAGTAATAATAGTGATGACGACGATGATGTTAGCGATAATAATGATAATAATAATGATGATGATGATAATGATTATTATGATGATTATAAGAATGAGAAATATAATCATGATTATTTGAATAAGAAGAAAGATATAAAGATGATTATAATAATAAAGATGAAAATAGTGACGATTATAAGGATAATTATAATAATCCTAACAATGTTAATAATAATGTTCATGACAATGTTGATAATAATTATAATGTTTATGATGATGATGTTCAGGATGATAATCATCATAATTATGATAATGATAATAATGACAATAATAATTATGATAACAGGGATAATAATGCTTTGGAAAATAATAATAATAATGAAGATGATGATGATGATGATGACGATAATAGTAATGATGTTGATAGTGATAATGATAATAATATTGATGTTGGTGTTGATGACGATGTTTATTATGATGATTGTAAAAATAATAATAATAAAGATGATGCTGATGAGGATAATAAGGATGATGATTTTGATGATAACGATCATGATAATGATGATGATTATAATGATGTTGATAATAATGATGACAGTGACAATGATGATGATAAGGATAAAAGTAATAATCATAATAATATTAATAAAGATAATGATGGAAAAGATAATGATGATAGTGATTATAATTATAATAATGTTAATCATGATGCTTACGACGTTGTTTATGATAATGATAATGTTGATAATAATAATAATAATGATAATGATGATGATAATAATAATCATGATAATAATAATGATGATGATGATGATAATAATAATAATAATAATGATGATAATAAAGACAATTACAATATTAATGATGATAATGATAATAATGATGATAATGATAATAATGTTAAGAATGATAAAGAGGATGACGAAAATAATGATAAAAATGATAATAATGATAATAATGATGATAATAATAATAATTATAATAATCATAACAATAATGATAATTATCATTATTGTTATGATTATAATAATCATAACAATGTTAATAATAATGTTTATGACAATGTTGATAATAATGATAATGTAAATGATGATGATGTTAAGGATGATAATCATCATGATTATGATAATGCTAATGATGACAATAATAATGATGATAACAGGGATAATAGTGCTTTGGAAAATGATAATAATATTGACATTAATGATGATAAGAATTTCGATGATGATATCGATGATGATGATGCTACTGATAATAATAAAGAGGACGATAATGACAATAAAAATAATGATAATGCNATGATGATGATGATAATGATTATTATGATGATTATAAGAATGAGAAAAAAGATCATGATTATTTTAATAAGAAGAAAGATATAAAGATGATTATAATAATAAAGATGAAAATAGTGACGATTATGAGGATAATTATAATAATCCTAACAATGTTAATAATAATGTTCATGACAATGTTGATAACAATTATAATGTTAATGATGATGATGTAAAGGATGGAAATCATCATAATTATATTAATGATAATGATGACAATAATAATTATGATAACAGGGATAATAATGCTTTGGAAAATGATAATAATAATGACATTAATAATGATAAGAATAATGACGATGATATCGATGATGATGCTGCTACAGATAATAATAAAGATGACGATAATAACAATAAAAATAATGATAATGCAGAGGATACTAATGATTATGATAGTTACAGCAATAATAATTATAATAATGATGATGAATATGATTTTATTAGTAATGATAATAATGATGATGATGATGTTCATGATGATGTTCATTACGATGTTAATAATAATGATAATGTTAATGATGCTGATGATGGTAATAATAATGATGATAATAATCTTAGTGATGACGACGACGATGATAATGATATTGATGATTACGATGATGATGATGATGATAACGGCGACGATAATAATAATGATGATGATGTTACTGATGAAAATAATGATCATTATGATGATGATGATGACGATAATAGTGATGATGTTGATAATGATAATTATAATGATATTGATGTTTGTGCTGATGACGATGTTGATTATGATGATGACGTTGATAATGATGATTGTAAAAATAATAATAATAAAGATGATGCTAATAAGGATAATAAGGTTGATGGTTATGATGATAACCATTATAATCATGATGATAATTATAATAATGTTGATGATAATGATGATAGTGATAAGGATGATGATGAGGATAAAAATAATTATCATAATAATATCAATAAAGATAATGATGGAAGCGATAATCATGATGATGATTATAATTATAATACTGTTCATTATAATGCTTACAATGTTGTTCATGGTGATAAGAATGTTGATAATAATAATAATAATGTTCATGACAATGTTGCTGATAATAATAATGTTAATAATGATGATCATGATAATAATGATAATGATGGTAATAATGATGGTAACAATGATGATAATAGTGAGGACGATTGCGACCATGATAATGATGAAAATTGTGATGACAACGACGATGATAATAATAATAATGATAATGATAATGATGATAATAATAATTATATTTATATTAAGTATTATGAGGATGAGGAGAAAGATTATGGGATAATGATGATGACTATAATAATTATGATGATGTTACTAATGATGTTTTTGACGCTGTTGATAAAAATGATAATGTTATTGAAAATGATCATGGTGGTAATGATAATAATAATGTTGATAATAGTGATGACGACGATGGTAATGATACTGATTTTAGTGATGACGACGACAATGATAATAATTATAATAATGATGATCATAATAATAATGATGATGATGATGATAATAATAATGATGATGATGATGATGATGATGATGATGATGATGATGATGATGATGATGATGATATGAATGGAGATGATGATGATGACGATAATGGTGATGATGTTGATTATAATAATTATGATGATATTTGTGATAATGTTCATGACGATGTTTATTATAGTGATGACGTTGATAATCATTATGATAATGATGATGAGAATAAGGATAAAGATAATTATGATGATATTATAAATGAAGATAATGATAAGAACGATAATGAAGATGATGATAATAATCATAATAATGTTAATGATGTTGACTATGACGATGTTAATGATTATGATAATGTTTATGATTATGATCATGATAATGTTAATGATGATGATTATGATAATAATGATGATAATGGTGCTTATGATGATGGTAATGATGATTAAAGTAAGGACGATGACGACGTTAATGATGATGATATTTGTGATGACAATGACGATTATAATGTTGATAATAATGATGATGATGATAATGATGATAATAATCATCATTACGATGATAAGGAGGATAAGGAGAAAGATAATAATTATGAGGATGAGAAGAAAGATGATAAGATGATGATGATGAAGATGAAAATGTTGACGATAATGATGATGATTATAATAATCTTGATGATGTTAATGATAATGTTCATGAAGATGTTGATGATAATGATAATGTTGATGATGATGATGGTGATATTGATGATGATAATGATGATTGTTGTGATGGCGACTACGATGATGATGATAATAATAATAGTTATGACGACGACGATGATAATGATGATGACGATGATGATGATGTTGATGATGATGATGATGATGATGATAATAATAATGATGATGATGATGATGATGATGATGATGATGATGATGATGATGATGATGATGACGTTAATGGAGATTATGTTGTTGATGATACTCATGATGATATTGATGTTGGTGTTAAAGACGATGTTGATTATAATCATGACGTTGATGATGATGATAATTATAATGATAATTATGAAGATGATGCTGATAAGGATAATAAGTATGATGATTATGATGATTATGATCATAATGGTGAAGATATTTATGATATACATGCTGATGATACTGATGATGGTGATTATTATGATGATGACCATGATTAATAGTTTTTGTTTTTTGATTTGAACTGCAAAATTATTTTAATAGTATACTATTTTAATAGTATTTTGACCCTTCGCTCTGACACATGCTTATTTATTACAAGGGAATAAATATATAGTTGAGGACAGGAATATTTGGTGCGTGAAAGAAATACAAATGGATGTTAAAATAATCTAAAAACATATTCAAATTTATGTGTCTCGTATACAAAAACATAAAGAATATAGCTTAATACAGTGGCAAAGCTCTTAGCTTATTAAAAACATACTGTCATAGTTAGATTTTATTAAAACGCAATTCAGTTTTAACTCAATAAAAAATTAAATAAACTTTGGTATTATGATTTGAATAACATTAACTAATTGATAAGCATTATTTCTTTAAATATAACTTGTTGAATTAGCAGTTTAAATAATAAAGAAATTCATATTCAAAGCTCAAGCAGTCATCTCCTTTTTTGTATCAATAAATGTAGAAATCATAATAAATGCCCATTCTCACTTGGGTGATGGATGAAATACACAAAATTAACATGGTTTTGCATCAAAATAAATCAAAGTTTCAAAAAATTAAGGGAATATATTACAAACACACTGAGTGCGCAAAATAATAACCATAAATTTTTTTTTTTTTTTTTTTATATTATAGTGCTCTACGTCCGGCTCCTTTAATAAGGTCACTACTACGGGCACTTAGCACTTGGGAAAGGGACAAGGATAGGGATGGGAGGCCTCCCATTGAAGGAGGGGGGTAGAGAGACATTAGGCAATTATGTTGCGAGAAGGTCACCTAAATCCTCCTCGAGGAGCATTGCGTGGTGAAAAAACACATGTAAGACTCACAGAGGTACTTGCCTAAAAGTCGCACTGGCCGGAAATCGAACCACAGTCGCCCGCGAGCCAATCCACGACCTAGCCGACCAAGCCACCACGCGCTCTTCAAAAACTATAAATAGTAAACGTTTATGTATTCGAATGCACGATTTTTTCATTCAACTGCCCTTGTGCGCTGACGAATAACGATTTAGCATTAAAATTAAACCTTTTACTACCTATACTCCATTGAACTTATCAATCTCTTAGGTATATCACTTATAATGCATAAAAAGAAAAGAAATTCAATTATTAGCAAGTCACAGAATCAGCAAGATGTGTCCGCTAGATGGCACAGCACGACGATCGCGAAAACATAAAAAAAGGAACCTCAATAAAAGATAAGCAGATCAGTTAGCAAAGAAAGACGAGTACATCTATGAAGCCACCACGTAGGATCTACTGCTTCAATGACAAGAAATCATCATGAAGACAATTTACAAACTTATTTCATTAGCTATTGAGCTGGCCCCTTTTACTTACTAATACCGGAGAAAGGAGACCAAGCAGAAACGAGAGGCTTCAAACTAGAAGGGCCTTATTAACTGCCGAAATAATAAAAAAAGCCAGCAGCTCGGGGATGACACTCAGCCATCTAAATTTATGGGATGTGGTTCAAGAGAAGCTTTTAATTTAAATCCCTTTGCCGTACACCCTCTCTAGCCCCTGCCTGATTTCCCCTTTCCCTTCACCATACTGCCAAGACTGCTGCTTATTTTCAAGCATTTTCGCGCTTTTACGCCCCAGGTTGTGGCCCTACACGTCTAGTCCCTGCAATATGTTTTTTCCGATAATTAGCCAACAACATAGCATTACTAAATCTCTATCTATACTCAAACAAGGGAAGCACTTTTTAGGTAGTCACAAATCTGATTCGTCATTTGATGATTAAACGCCTTTGTCAAGCAAGAAAGGTTTACAACTGGTTGCGATTGTGAAGGGCTCTTGAGCTTAGGCCATTAATTAATAGACACAATAGTTAAATATTTTTAATTTGTATGCGTATGTAATGACAAAAGTAAATGAAATATGTGACTCAGGTAAGTAGTGATGATTGGAAGAACCGTTTTTTTTCACCACAAGGATAGAACTTGAAAAAAAGAAAGGGAAAGTGAGAAAGACTGATTTGCAAGTAGTTTTATTGTTTATAGTACATAATAAAAATAAGTTTTTCCTTAAAAGATTAACTTTCACGTGACTAAAGTCTTTTTATTTGTTCTGTAATTGGCAGATTAAAAAAAAATGCCGTTATCAAATTTAAATTAGTAGCTATTTTAAAACTTGTGCATTTAATTTTCACAAACTACTTAGTAGTTATGATCTGTTTTGTTTACTTAAAAGTATTTATCTTTAATTTTCTACGTGTTATTTATTTTATATTTATGTAGAAATTTTTTTAATCCTTAGATTTGCCTAAACTGACAACAATTATGACGTTTAGAAGTCAAAATGAGATTCCCGCAACATTCCGTAGCTGTGTGCTTTTGTGTCAAATAGTACAGTGTACCGAAACAGCTGTAACGTATTGCTTCGAAATAAATATATGTCCATCAAAATAAAATAAAACTAACTTCGATTTAGTTATCAGTTTTTTACTATAAATTTTTATCAAGTAAACGCTAACTCAATTGATATCTACTTTGTTTGTACTCTTGAATTTAATTGTCAATTTAAGACTTTGTATATTACTTTACAAAGCTAAAAACTTAAAGTATTTGTCATGATATCTTAAACTAAAGATTATTGATACAATAATTAGTTAAAAAAATGGATCTAAATAAGAGATAGCAGAAATATTCATTTTTCTCACTTTTGACACGTAGAAAATGCAGGAAAAGTATTTTTTCAGTTTTATATTAAAATTAAATAAGAAAATAAAAAGTGTTTATGAATGTTGATCAAAGCAAATATCAAAATAATAAATGCACGCTAATCGCATAAAAAAAACTAGTTAAATTAGAATATAAAAACATTAATAATTTATCAATGCAGTGTAACAGTGTTTTAAAGAAAGCTAATAATAGTAATAAAAACATTTACAGTAGATTGACAACAAACCATTAATATTATTCAATTGTGCAAGCGTAAAAAACTTCATCTTACTATTACAACAACAATTAAACAGCAAATATAATAAAATCAATTTAACTGCTGTAGAAATGAGCATTAGCTACTTACACACACATATATCACATAGAGCTTGCTTACGTCAATACAGAGTATATTAAAATAAAGTTTGTGGCATAGGTTATGTATTGAAAAGTGGATCTACCGCAATAGTGATAGGACTTACAAAGCTTATATACAAGATATTAACTGCTATTAATCAATATTGAGATAATTTTAGAGGAATAATAATAAATAATTCAGAATTTTTACATATCTCTATCATTTGATAACTTTACTACGAAAGAAGTTGGTAAATAAATCATACAGTAACGTTCATTTAAACTCATTACAATAAATTTTATTAATTAATCGTAAAAACGAGCAAAATGTGACAGTGGCATTATTCATTAGCTCTACGCAACGTAGGTAAATGATATATTTCTAAGATTGAGTTAACACCTACGAAAGTATATTTCTCCAGTTTCATGCCACGTAAGTTATTTTTTTTACACAGATATAAATGTATAGTCAACTTTGCAGCCAATACATCAGTAGATTGCAATTCATAGTTCGTGAAATTCTTAGTGCTTAAAGTGAGCCTGGCGCTGTCGGTAAGATTAATCTCTATTTTTTGGAGTGAGTGTGGGTGCAGGCTAACTTCAGCTCAATACTCGGGCCACTAAGGGTACTTTCTGGGAGCTCACTCTGATAGAAATCAAACAGCCAAACATGAGCCCCTCTGGACGTGAATTGGTAACTATTTTACTATTGAGTGGGCCCTTTGTCACTTTGTCAATGGAAATTCAATATCCACTTGTCTTCCATTACTTTTTGTCCCACCATCACAAGGGCTTACTTGTTCTGTTGACGCCCCACAAACAAGAGAGCCCTATTTTTATCACCTAGCTCTGTACCCATTTTTTTATCCTTGACTTTCTTTTTATTTTACAGTTCATAGGAGGACGAAGCTCTCTCTCTTTCTATCACTGCATGCAAACATACAAACGAACTCATTACAAGAAGAAGATCAGTTTTCAGATACTTTTTTTTCATGCAGTTAAGGGATTGTTTTCAAATGCAGTAGATAATTTTTAAAAAATTTTTTACCCCCTCCTCCTGTAAACTTTTTGTAGAGCTGAATCGACTCGCCTACTAAAAATTACGTTGACTCACTTTTTTTTATGTATTGATTCATATACTAGATCCATCTTGGATCCGATACACCAAGCACAAATACAAAGCAATGTGATTTTATCTTTTACAATAAAAATAATGCTTTATTAAGCATAATAAGTATAAATATAAGTATAAGCATACATGGCAATGTTGTCGAAGAATGCCTTAGTAAACAAAAATTTTAGTGGAATTTCAAAAGAAATGACTTTGAATAAATTACAGAATTTTCTTACGTCAACTATTAGGTAAATATAATTTAAAACCTAATATTTCAGAATAAAACAAGAGTGGTTTGTCACATACAAACTTATTCCCTGCCCCTCTCCCCCTGCGTAAACAACCGTACGATTTAATCAAACCCCCTCCCCCTACAACTGTCCACGGTATTGGGGTACGATTCCTTAATAAAGTTTGCAGTAAAAATACACTATCTATGTAACATAAATTATCCATATGTATACATACTTACTGATGCACGTATATCTATCAACGCTAGTCAGCTGTCATGTTTTTTTATAAAAAATAGATGGAGAAAAGCGTTAAGGACTAACAACCAGCCTATTTGTCTTTTACCAAGAAAAAACAAATTCTGCAGCCACTTTGCTTTCTGTTAAACGGTAAGGTTCATGTTTAAGGCATATGGGGTCAAGGCAGTATCAGAAATTTGGAAAGTTGTCAGATCCTGCCTCTATAAGTTTCGAAGCTCATCTGTCATCCACAAAAAATATAGGACTTATGGGCAGGCTTATTTAAGATCAGGAGCCAAAAAATAAATACACTTATAAAGAACTCCCATCTAAGGCTTGGACACAATTGTCCTTGCTTTGTAAGTACTGTTTTTTTTTTTGTTTATTTTTTTTTGTTTGATGGAGCGGGGAGGGGAAGATCTTCATAGACACCCCAGCTAATCCGGTGGTAGTGTCGGATTCACCCGGTGTGCCTACGGACTAAAAACTAACCTCCCTGCATGAGACAGGTCCTTGAGGACCACTCCCCTAGAAGACAGAAGGGCATAGGAGAAGAAAGAAGTAGGAAAATAACGGAGAATTTCGGAGGCCGACTCGCTCTTAAAGAGATGAGAGGAGGGGGCACTTACGCATCTGGGCAAAGCTCGAATCTTGGCTTGCGCCGGAATAGTGTTGGAGAAGCTTGGATTTTGTGTTATTGTATGTGCGTGTGTAGATATGTGAGTCCGCTGGGTATTGTGTAATTGGAAGCGTACTTGTGATTAGTGTAAGTGATGTATAGGGTTGAGGCCGTAGAGGATACGGTGGATAGATGGGATGATGCATCCAATGGAAGCAGGGGGATTGAAGACCTAGCGTATATTGAGGGTCCTCGAGGTTCTGTGCCAGAGCGCAGGGACATCTTATAAGGTCAAAGCGACTGGGTTTGAGGTTCGCAAGTGCGGCGATGGTGGGGTTTGGATGGTCCGTAATGGAGGTGCGGACTTTAGACGCTAGGACGGGGGCCGCTTGTATTGGAGGGACGATGTTAAGCTCCTTGATAATCTGGGTATTCCTGATGTACCACGGAATACCCAGGACCAACTGGACCTCAGTATCTTCATAAAAGGGCCCTGGATGCCCTGTAGTTGGTTTTCCTTTGCAGCGCCCCACGTTGGTATCGCGTAGGTGCTAATGCTCTTGATGACAGCGTTAAAGGTGCGCAGCTTGGTCTTCTGGGAGACTGCTTTGTTGTTGAAGAAGGGCTTAAGTTGCACGAAGGCTCCATATGCCTTTCCGCGGGTGCTGTTGATGTGCCGAACGTACGTGAGTCGGTGGTCTAGCATTACGCCAAGGTACTTGGCGGAGTAGCTCCAGTCGATTTCTACTCCATTGACCTTTATCTTTTGCAGCTTCTTCCTTGGATTTTTCCAGGAGACGAGCATGGCTATAGTCTTTGCCTCGTTTACGACCAGTTTCCAAAGACAATACCAGTTATGGAAAGTGACGATGTGCTCATTTAAAAAGGTGGTGCACCGAGAGTGTTGTTTTGACGTGCAGCTGACCGCGACGTTGTCTGCATAGACGTAATGTTGATGTTTTCGCGCTGGGGTAGGTCGTGGCAAAAAATGTTGAAAAGGGTGGGTGAAAGTTTGGAGCCTTGGGGGACTCCGGAGGTTATTGGACGGAGGTCGGAGAGGGAGTTGCCTACTTTTACGCGGATAAATCTGTCCGAGAGGTAAGATTTGATGGTCCCGATAAAGTTGTGCGGAAAACCTAACTGAATAAGCTTATACAGGAGGCTTTTGTGCCAAACTCTGTCGAAGGCCTGCTGTACATCTAGAAAAGCAATCGCGGTGAAGTTTTTGTGGATGAGGCTATCGGAGAGGTCTTCGGTGACTCTCAGAAGCTGGTGAACTGCCGAATGTCTGGCTCTAAAAGCGTACTGCACGTCTGGAAGGGTGTTATTTTTCGTGACGTGCTTGCTTAGGCGGGTAAGAATGACGCTCTCAGTGATTTTACTGGGCGATGAGAGTAGGCTAATGGGTCTGTGGCTCGTGGGGTTGCTGAGGAGTTTTCTAGGCTTTAGGAGGCAGATGACCGTAGCCATCTTCCACACAATTGGGAAGTAACGAAGGTGCATCACGGCGTTGGTGATGTTGCAAATCGCCGTGATAAATTTTTGAGGGAGGATTTTCAGGACGCTATTGGAGAGGCCGTCACTGCCAGGGGCTTTTCGAGTTTTTAGGGAGCGGATGATGCCTTTGATTTCGAAGGGTGTGCAGTGTTCGAAATCTGGATTTTCAAGGACCTGTTGCTGCACCGTGTGGGTGATCCTCTCGTGTTCCTGCGCTAGTTCTTCAGCGCTAAGGTTGGGGGAGCATTGATTCTGCAGCGAGTCTGCAAAGATCTCTGCTTTGTCCGAATCTAGCGAGTATAATTTGTTCCCTTGTTGAAGGGGGGGGGGGGAGGAAGGGAAGGCCGTTTGTTACGGAGTTTTTTAATGACCTTCCAAGCATTTCTTGGGTGGGACTCTGCCTTGGCTATGAATTTGTTAAATTCCTTGTTTCGGAATTTGAAGACTTTGGATTTGACTTCCCTCTCAAGGGAGTTAAGATGAACTTTAAGTTCGGGGGTTCTCCTTTTTTGCCAGAGTTTTTGGACTCTTTTCTTCTCCTTGATGAGACGCAGGAGGTCAAGGGGGAGTTTAAGTGTGTGTTGGGGAGCTGTGGTTGTTGTGGTGGCTTCGTGTATGCATCTGTTGAGTTCGTCAGTGAATTAATCTACTGCTATGTCGAGTTTCGTTTGGGACCTGATGGGACAACATTTAAATGGGGAGGATTCGAGGTTATACGCAAGGTGGACCCAGTCTATGCAGCTGGTGGTGACGGGTATGGTGAGAAGGGATCTTGGGATCTCTAGGTAGACAAGGTTATGGTTGCAAGGGAGGTCTGAGGATGTTCGTGGTTCCGTAGGGATGGTCAAGTTTTTCGTCAGGAATATGTCTTAGATGTCTGCGTCTTGGTCTGGTGAGCTGGGGTAGTGAGTCAGTTCACTCGGAACCTCAATGTTGATGTTGAGGTGGCGCAAGTGTTTGAGGAAGAAACGACCCTTAGGATTTTCGTGTTTGCATCCCCACGATTCGTGCTTAGCATTTAAGTCACCAGCAACTATTGTAGGGATGTTCGAGTCAAACAGCGGGA
Organism: Copidosoma floridanum; assembly: GCF_000648655.2. Next base: position 2,253,734 of record NW_019379981.1, read on the forward strand.
ATATGCATTGGAGGTTTGGATCATCCGTTGGAGGAGAATAGAGGGAGATGATTCTGATGGAGGCAGATGAGGTGGTGTGTTTTTTGATGTCGACTGCTTCGCAGTTGGCAGCGTCCGTACTTACGACTCAATGGCGGATGCCCTTGCGTACAAGTATAGCCACTCCGCCATGGGATTTTTCGCGTCTGTCACGTCTGTGTACCGGGTAGTTTGGTATGTAGAGTGTTTTTATGTTGTCTAGGTGTGTTTCAGTGATGCGTGCAATGTCGATGTCTTTTGTCTGGAGTATGTGTGTGAGTTCAGTCATTTTGTGTGTGATGCTGTTCGCGTTCCAGTTGAGTAGCGTAAAGTCTCTGTCTAGCGTGCTGCTGTTCTGTTGCCCTCGAGACCAGACACTCTTTGGTCGAGGCGAGTCAGTAGGATCATTATTGAGTGGAGGATTGTCTCGGTGGTCGGGGGTGTGTTGAGCGGAGGAGTCGGGGGGCATGCTCCTGTTCAATGTTGTTGAGAGGATGCCACATTCGCGTATGACATCCCCGGGCAAGTGATATTCGAGCCTTTGGCTGTTGTCCGAGGGGCGGCTTTCCCAAAAGGGGGGGAGGAGCGGCAGTACTTTTCTTGGGGGCATGAGCTCCTTTTTGGGGGATTTTTGGACAACCTCGGTAAAAGGCGCGGTGCTCGCCATTGCAGTTTGCACAGCGAGGGGTGACTCGGTCCTTGTCCTTTTTTGGACACGTTGCGGTGGCGTGGTTTAAGCTGCAGAAACCACAAACGAAGGCCACACGGTAGTAGGCCGCCGTGTGATTAAATTTTTGGCAGTGACGGCACTGGGGAATGTCGTTTGACTTGCACTTGTGTTCTACTCTGACAGAAGTGCCCCCGAGAGACCTGATGTTGTAGATGTCGTGAGATCTGACATCTGACGCATCTAGGTACACAGTGACTAATGACCAGGTTCGGTCACCTTTGGTCATGCGATAGACACAACGGGTGGATGGTACTTTTTTCTGGATCATCTCCAGGATTTCTGCATCCGTGTAGCCGATGTTGGCTCCACGGATGACGACCATCATTTCACGGTTCTCGTGAAGCTGATGGGTGGTGAATTCGACCTTTTTCTCGTCAAGGTCGTGGATGACACGTCGAAAGCCGTTGACATTGTCGGGGTACACGCGTGTACCCTTGGAGGTCGTAATGACGCGGCGAACAGGGATATTCTCTGCGACGAGGGTTTTATTAATCTTGGGCCATAATTTTTGGTCCAAGATTGTTATCGGTGGGGGTGCCTTCTTTTTGGGCGCGCTGCTGACTGCCTCTGCGTCATGTTTAGTTTGGTCCACAACATGACCATCAAAAGTGTTTTTCCCTTTCAGGAAAGAGCTGAAAGGTGACACTTGCTTTGGAGATTTTTCGACCTTCATGTCGGAGAAGATGGCTGCGGAGTCTCCCGCTTCGGGATCGTGCGTGCACCATTTTTTCTGGGGTGGCTTTACACTTGGGGAATTTGCTGGGGTGTTTACCGTTTTTGGTAGCGCGGGAATATGCTTAGCTCCCTCAATGGAGAAATTTTTGAGATTTAGGGGGTTACTGTTTCCTGGGGACGGAATTATAAGGCTCGGGCCTTTTATGAGCGGGATTTTAGCTGTGTGAGGGGATTTCGTAAGGAGTGCTGTGATGGTCGCATCTTTCTCCTCGTTGGAGGCTTTTAAAGAATTTATCAGCTGGATGAAATTTTCCAGCTGAACTGAGTACTCACTCGCTATTTTCTCCAAGTACTCGATCCTCTGTTTTTGCTTCTCGAGTTCCTTGGCGATTGCAGGGACCACAGCTTTGTCCCAGGAGAGTGGGCTGCGTTCCCGCTGAGAGTTGTGTCGGTTGACGCGGAGGTATCGGCTCTTTAGCTCGAGGGATCGCTGGTCCATTGGCCGGCTGACTGTCATGTCCGACACTGCGGGGAACTGTGCACTATTGTCACTTGCACTAGCACTGTCACTTGCACCATTTAGCGCGGACATCTTGGAAGATGATGAGTCTGTTTCTTCCAACAGCGCGTCGAAAGAGTTAGTCACACTGACTTGAAATTGTGGAGTATCCACAGTGCTCATTTTTTAGCTATGCCCTAGTTAAGGGCTAGCCAATTGGGCCACCCCTGAAGGCGGCGTGTACGCGGGTGTAGAAATTAGCGGAAACACTGTCGCGTGGCGCGACAAAGTCGCGTGTACGGAAAGAGAAATAGGTAGCCCTGAGAAGGGTCATTTAGAGAGAACTCAAGTCTGAGTAAGAACGATGCGTAACGGGCGTGCGCAGAAAACGTGCGTTTGATACGAGCGCTCGAGCAAGACTGAGTAAGTAATGTAAAAAGCAAGGATCTCACTTCAAGAAAAAAACATATTCAATAACTATATTGAAAAATTAATCAATTGGACAACCGGATGGTTCCATAAAAAGTGAAGTAGTCAAAATGTGGCATTACACGGCAAAAAGCAACTATAGTTCTGATTTTGGGCGACAAGTATCTACCTCTGTTTTAAATGCAATACAAGACTCATACACCCTTGAGAAACAGACATATTTTAATCTTAGTCAAACGATAACATTATTCCTAGGTTTAATAAATGTTATTTATATTTACAGGTATACATAAAGTCTACTATGAAATCTAATCAAGTATCTTATTAGGTTTCATAATACCATGATACGTATAAATTTTAGATACAAGAGTGTTTAAATTTTCAGACATGTTGACATGAAAAATATAAAAGATTGTGCAATTATTTACAAAAATTATTTATTAATACCATTTGCTTACTACAAACAAGAAAAATTTATTATATACGAAATAAGATTATAATTATCAAAGCCGTCTGAGAATAAATACAGCATAGTAAGGGTCAAAAGTTTTAATCATTATTACATCTCTATGAAGAGTCTGGTGACATGACAACTCACACTAATGTAAGGGTAACTGTGGATACCTCTTCATGAGGACAAACAGCCACATAAGGAACTGCGTGTATGAAGATATATTCTCAATGCTTCTAACGAGTAAAATGAAATACCTCATTAAAAGCATATAGAGTCACAGTCAGGTTCGCAATGCTCTAGATAGGTAGCACATTGCACATAGGATATATCTTCTATTTTTTAATAACTGTGGGAAAAAGTTTAAGTTGTTATAACACTGCTAGACGCAATAGTTCTTTGATTTTTGGAATAGCTTCAGTTGGGATTGCCTTATAGATCTATTTATCAACTGATTTTCTACCTAGAGAATTCAGTTCTTTATCCAAGAGGGAAAAAAAAGAGCAATGGTGAGAGAAAGCTAGGATACTGCACTAGCCTCGTAGCCGTCTTATATATATATATATGATTTTGATCAAACCAAGGTTAAATAAAAAATAATACATAGTTTAAGTATGCATATACTAATAGAGAATTGCCTCTCTGCATACTTTGCTCACAAACCCTCAAGTACTTAATTGTAAGAAAAAATTGTGAGATATAAGAAAATACTTGATTTGAAGTTTTGAATTATGAGTAATATGATTTAATACATTTAAAAAGAACGCATTTTATTTATAAATACTTTGTGATACAATATACTAAATAAAGCATTATTTTTATTGTAAAAGATAAGATTATATTGCTTTAACATCTATGTATTGATTCATATACTAGATCCATCTTGGATCCGATACACCAAGCACAAATACAAAGCAATGTGATTTTATCTTTTACAATAAAAATAATGCTTTATATAGTATATTATATTACGAAGTATTCATGAATAAAAATTGTTCTTTTTTAATGTATTAAATCATTTTACTCATAATTCAAAACTTAAAATCAAGTATTTACTTATATCTCACAATTTTTTCTTACAATAAAGTACTGGAGGGTTTGTGAGCAAAGTATGCAGAGAGGCAATTCTCCATTAGTATATGTATACTTGAACTTTGATTTATTTATTATTTATCCTTGGTTTAAAAAAATGTTTTTTATATTCGTTCCATTTTTTATCTCCTTAAATGTTTTCTGAAATCAAAAACCAAGCAAAAATTGTCTTAACTGGTATGGAAACATAATTGTTATGGCTTTTTGAAAAATATTGTCGATTTCAGAATCATGTTCTATTAAACCCATTGCAATTGCAGTATCCCTGAAATTTTTATATGTTATTCCAATATGTTTTTTAACGTCTTCAAACGATGTTGCCCAATGTTATTCATTTGAAGTAAGGCCACATTCGCGTATGACATCCCCGGGCAAGTGATATTCGAGCCTTTGGCTGTTGTCCGAGGGGCGGCTTTCCCAAAAGGGGGGGAGGAGCGGCAGTACTTTTCTTGGGGGCATGAGCTCCTTTTTGGGGGATTTTTGGACAACCTCGGTAAAAGGCGCGGTGCTCGCCATTGCNCATATATATATATATGAGACGGCTACGAGGCTAGTGCAGTATCCTAGCTTTTTCTCACCATTGTTTTTTTTTTTCCCTCTTGGATAAAGAACTGAATTCTCTAGGTAGAAAATCAGTCGATCAGCGGATCTGTAAGGCAATCCAAACTGAAGCTATTCCGAGAAATCAAGGAACTATTGCGTTTAGCAGTGTAATAACAAATTAAACTTTTTTCCACAGTTATTAAAAAACATAAGATATATCCTATGTGCTATGTGCTACCTATCTAGGGCATTGCAAACCTGCCTGTGACTCTACATGCTCTTAATGAGGTATCTCATTTTACTCGTTAGAAGCATTAAGAATATATCTTCATACACGAAGCTCCTTATTAGGCTGTTTATCGTCATGAAGAGATATCCACAGTTACCCTTACATAAGTGTCAATTGTCATGTCACCAGACTCTTCATAAAGATGTAATAATTATTAGAACTTTTGACCCTTACTATGCTGTATTTATTCTGAGACGGTTTTGATCATAATGATCTTATTTCGTATACAATACATTTTTCATGAGACTGTATCCTGTCGAGGTCGGCCACGAGGCGTTGAATACGACATGCAGTCTATTCCGCAAATTGCCAGTTTGCCAAATCCCGTGGTGCGGAATGTAGTGCACGGTGTCCGTCTCTGCTAGCAACTCCTCATCGCTCAGCTACCGTATGTGTCCATGACTGATGTACTCTGTCATGAAGTGGGCATACTCGACAGCCATGTCCAGGACGTTCTGCAGCCTTCGATGTAACAAGTGGAGGGATGCTGTCACGCTGGTTAGGCTCTCTCCCAACAGTAGGCTCCCGTTACGTTTCAGAGGGAGTCGAACGATATAATGCCCGTTATCAGCTCGCTGATGTTCTGCGAAAATCTTCTCGCAGTCTACGTTATTTGGTGACTGGCGGACCGATCGTGGCACGTCCACTAGTTCCCAAAAGCGTTGCATCAGGACGGTCAGCCGATCGTGCCATGGTGAATCGTTTTCCTGCGTTGAGAGGCTTACAGCAGTTGTTGATGAGTTGGTGTGGCACTGGACTCGGCCGGCTACAGTCCATCCAGCAATTGTACGCTGACCGATAAGTTCCCCTCTCGTGACGAGCCCTGACCGGATCATATAAGGATAAGCATTGGCACCGAGCAGGATGTCAACCTCACCTGGGACTCCGAAGTTCGGGTCTGCCAGGTCAGGAAGATCCTACCACAGTTCCACGACGGTTTGAGGAAATCTGGCTGCAGGAGTGTGGATCGTAAATTTGGACAAACAATGGGCGGTCAACTGCAGTGACTAATCTGATGGCTGAACGTGCAACTCCAGTTGCGCTGTGGCTTGCGATCGAGCAGGGCCAGCTCCAACGACGCCTGAGATGGATGTAGCTGCTAACTCAAGTCGAACGCCAAGTCTCCGAGCAAGCCCAGTGGTCGTGATTATTATCTCCGAGCACGCGTCGACAAGTGCTCGTGCTGCAATCGATCGTCCACTGATTCCTTTTAACTGGACAATGATAGTAGGCAGCACAGCTAGTCAGAACTGCGGATCAGTAGCTGCATCGACGTTATCCACGGCTTCTGCGACTGTCAACTCAAAAAACGCTTGCTTGGCCTGAGGGCTCCGTATGTCCGCCTCGGCTTTGCATTTGCGGCTGCTGTCGTGGATCAGGCTGTGATGCAACACTTTGCACTGTTGACACACCCCTTGAGACGGGCAGGAGTCAGCGACATGCCCGGGCCTCAGACAGTTAAAGCACAACTTTAACTGAACGACAAATTCCCTGCGCGCAGGCCCATCGAGTTGTTGGAATTGTCCACAGTGACCCAGGTAGTGAGGTGACTGGCAGACAGGACAGTCAGGCTTTGTTGCAGTGGTGGCCAGTGATCAGTGATTGCGGCTGGCTAGCGCTGCCACCGGGGGACGAGCACTGGTCGAACGCGAGGTGGAAGGATCACCAATCGAGCGAACGCCTCGTGATATTTCGACTGAAGCCAGCGAGCGGCCACGTCATCGCAGAAAGCTAGTCGGATTGGTAAACGAAGCGACTTCTCCTGGTGTCGAGACGCTAGTTTCCAACCTCTCGAGCTCGTCTTCCCAGGCTCTGCTAGTTGAAGAGTCCATGGCAGTCGCGGTGAAGGATACCATCCACGCATCCCACTGATCTACGGGTTGCTTCAGCGCTCGTAGCTGATCACGATGCTTCTCCAGGGTGTCAAGTAGGCCCTGAAAACCGGCGGCCGTCTCTTCTCGCAGTGGCTTGAGCCCTCTCAGCACCATGATGTGGTCGTGCACGAGAAGTCGATGATGCTCGAACCTTGAAGTCAACAAACTCCATGCCGTGGTGTAGTTGGAGCCAACGAGTTGCAACGTATCCAACACTGCCTTTGCTTTACCCTGTACGTTCGATTTCAGGTAATAAAGTTGCTCGACGTCAGTCAGTCGTACGTCCTGGTGGATGAGAGCATGAATGAGGTCTCTGAAGAACTGCCAATAAGTGGCACGAGAGTGCAAGCGATCCTGAATGTTCTGGGTTGACCGAGACTGCTGTATGCTGTTAGCATCGTGGTTGCCTCTTATCTTACTCGAAGGACCAAATTGTTCGCTTTGTTATAGTATTAAGTAGTGTAGTACAGCTTTGGTTTTATTAATCCGTTGAGTAGACTACAAAGTTATGCGATACAGCTTGAACACGTAACCGACACACCCTATCTTACAATATATCCTTGCCAACACACGCACCCTCACAAAAGTATCCACGCCCCCTCGCTTCTGCTGGTAGTGCCCCTCGTCCATGGTAGGAGGCGTGAATTACAAACATTATCGAAACTTAGACTTTGAGACTTGTTGGTTGGCATAGCAAATTCCACAACAATTGGAAATTGTTGACGATAAAAATAAAAGGTTATGTTAAAATGTTTTGTGTCAACAAAGTTGTACTTTAAATGAATCCTCTACTTCCAACTTTTTCTCCTGTTAATATTACTCTTTCTATATCATACTGTAATAATTTCGTGATTCGTAAGCGTGTACCGTTGCACAGTCTATTTGATATACTTAAATTTCTGTGCAGCATCATTATTGTATCAATTTTGAGATTTAGTTTATAAGGTTGTGATCCTTCACGAATATTCTCCAACATTTCTGTCAGAATGTTCAAATAAAGATTATTGTCCAATTCATTAACTCCTTCACAAGTTGCGTTATCTGTACTATAGTAAATTTCATTGCTCCAGTTGATTTCTTAAGAATTTAAGTATTTAAATAACGAGTGTATTCGTTATGTCCTGTTAGTCTTACTAATATATAAAGCAAAGTCGCTAAAACCGTTGTAATCGCTAACCGCAAAAACTACTGAACCAATTTTGCTCAAATTTTGCATACCGATTTTTGACACTTCCTAGATGGTTTTAGTATGGTTTTTATCTTAAAAAATTTAATAATAATAGCGATAAATAAGCTCAAAGTTTTGCAAAAATACTCCAGCTTTTCGCTTTAGTTCAGTAGGATCTGCTAGGTGGCGTTGACATAAAATCAAAGCTCCCTGCAACAGAATAAAATAAGTGTGGTTATAATAGGCCGGAGCGTCGCAGTTTTTTCTGTAATAGTCGTCTGGCAGTTCATCGAGCTGCATTAAGAATGTAGCTGGAGTCACGCAGCTTCGTACCCCGGATATCGATGACACTCTTCTCCAAAAGGGAAGTGATTTAGGTCTTAACATTTATCTGGAACTTTCAGGATTGATGAGTGCCAATAATGACTAATAATCTTAACCAATAACGTCTCCGGCGGAATACTTGGCGACATGTCTTGCCAGATCGCATCCTGCTCTGACACTTTAAAGTTATGTGGCCGTACCACAATCTGCCCTGGTGCCGTCAGAGAATTTTTTACTACAAATATAAGCCAGGGAAATCAGTCCTAAAGAGTACAGGCAGCCACAACTGCCAACTTCTGAGTGGTCATTCCAACAGCATACCTACAGAGAAGGTATTCTCCAAGTCCACTTTTCTGTCTAACGATGAGCAGTTGGTTATCCGGGGAGCGACCCAAAGACGAGATATTCTTTGGTCAGTGGCGTACCTTCCTCCATCACAGTCTCCGTACATTGAGACTCCCAGGGTAAGAATTAAGCTACCCATGGCCAGTTCTTCATTATCAGAAATAATAATAAAGAATAGCCTGGAAGTTTCACCACTGGTTCTTATCAGGGCCAATATAAGTATTTACGTTTTCTACTTAACCATCAATCTCATTGGTTCTTTTAAGGGCCACCTAAATTTAAACTATCTTGTTAACAAATACATTTTTACTACCATATCCGGAAATATTATTCGTTGACTAAAAGACTATGTGAAGCTAGCCACTATTAAACCAAGTCAGTCTTTCAGTGACAGATGTCACGAGCAGAGTTGTTCGTCGCAAGGCTGGGAACCTTGGTGACAACCCCATTTCACCTTTTTGACTGTAAGCATTTAACCAGGAATCACCGATCCTTTTCAAGGTCTGCGCTGGGCGAACCTAACAGCTATGAAGGAAAAAAGAACTTGAGCCAACGAGAGTCTCCAGCGGGCAAGCATCACGAACCAATCTCTACTAATCTCCCCACCTTAGATCATCAAAACAACTGAGTCTGCCAAAAAAGATGCTTTAGACACCAACGTCTTCGACGTTATGCCAGGAGACGTTAAGAAAGAGCACTGCAACTAGCCCCCATGCTTCGGACTTAGTAATTTTTCTCCTTATCAGTCTGGGTCTTCAACAGCAGGCCAGAGAAGATCACCCTGAGGTATCTAGGCAGTCACATTTGCTGTAAATTTTAGTCAAGAAAGAGTTTACATAAAAAACTTACCGGTTTTTTTAGGGTAATCGGACGTCGAATAACCTTGCCAACAAATATATTAGAACTTAACAAAATTGACATGATTGTGCCTTTCGGGGTCACAAAAGTCGCAAGAGGGTGAATTGGAAGGAAAACTTCAAACGTATCAAATGAATACAATTTTAAGTGTGAAGAAACTGACGCAGAAAATTTATCGAGATTTGAACAGCCGCTTAAAAATCGACAAAGAAGGAATCCATTACGTAAGAGATCAGCTTTTTATTTTACCCTCACAGTAATCTCTTAAATCTTTAAAGATCAAACTTCAGGTTTTTAAATAAGTAGGAAATATATTTGTCTTTTGTGGCAATAAAAAATGTAGAGATCTAGCTTCAGGACTTTGTTGCTCTGGTGATAAAGTTGTGAGATAAGAGAAAAAAAATGTAAAATTTCTAACTAAAAATGTTTCACATTACATTTCAACACACTACGGTGTTCCATTTAGTAAGTCTTGGGCGAAGCTGAGACGTAGGGCTGCTAGTATAACACTTTTTCTCAAACAATTATATGCACTAGAATAAATTGAAAAACATACATTATTTTACTCCTTATTTTAAGAAATGTTAAAGTTTTTATTTTGCCTTTCGCTATTTCCAATAATAATTTTAAAAATTCTTCATCACTTAAACGAATACTGACTCCTAGTTGTTAAATTTAGAACGAGTTCTATGAAAATAAAAATTTATTAGTTTGTTCAGTTATAATTTTTCTAATACCGCTTTTTATCGTTATAAAAATCTGATGTTAATTTCCTCCTAAGACAGTTAATTTATTTCCAAAATTTTTTTTAGTATTAGATAAGTCTCTTAACATTCTGTCAACTATTTTAATGCTTTTTATAAATTATTGAAGCCTGATCTTAAATAATTAAATCAACTTGTCTTAAAATTGTTTTTCGTCTAACACGAATTCTAAAAAAGCACTCTCTATATTATTGAGATTTAAAGGAAGTCTAAAAATTCCATGTTTTTTTGTCTCCTTTGGAAGCAAAATTGATGCTGTGTAAGTTTGCGCCATTAGCATAATTTTTTTATTTCGAACTCATCATTTCATGAAAAAGTCTTTTATTTTAAAAATAAAAGAATTAGTAACCGTTTTATATAAATAAATTCTTCTAAGCCCTCCTGGGCCATCTATGGAAAAAATATAATTGTATTTGTTTGTAGATAATATGAAATATCCTTTTCTGGTCATTACTTTAATTTTCATCCATCGAGTTAAACATTTCTTTGCTAAAAAGTATTTCTTTACATGTATCGGCTTTCTTATTTTCCGTTTGTTTTTGGTACAGAAAAATTAAATATTTACATGATTTAATTTCTGATTCATAAACTGATTCTATATGTATTAAAAACAAAGTTATCATTGTTATCAGGAAAATTCTCCGTCAATAATTCTTTGTACTTATTTCATATTTTATCACCTTCAACGTTTTCTGAAATTAAAAACTGAGCAGAAAATTATCTTAATTGATATGGAAACATAGCAACATTGGCTTCTTTAATAAAGTCTTCTATTTTCTATAATAACACAGCATAAAAATTGGTTATTGGAGCATGACTTTATTTACACAACTAACATAAATGCCAATATTTCAACGTCATGCTAACGTAATCCTCAGGGCAACTAACAAAATATATAAACAATCATAAATACATAATATCCAAAACAAGTCATAAATTACTAAGAAAAGTGTAATATAATTACCAATGTAAGTGTTAGGATAACACGTGGCATTGCAAACGGAGCAAGAAATTATTAGTACATAATGATCAATGTAAAGAAATTACATTTAATGAAAAGATTTTTGCTTTTACGAGGAACATAGACAGAAACATTAAAATGCAAGAACATAAACTAAATGTAAAAAAGTAGACGCATATGTGAAATATGTATGACAAGTTACACTGTAAGTACTATAGTGACGAAAAATCAAGGATGTTAAACTACTAATACAAACTGTGTAAAATGTATAAAACTCATTCAACTTAAGAAAACGTATAATACACGTGTAATAAGATTTAATATTGTTTTTGCATAATTTTATGCTCAATATCTTGTAAAAAATTTTTGTTAGAGACATTCAGTTTGTTAGTATCAATCTGTCTATTTACATTATTATCATGAACAAGAATATGTATCATTTTAGAAAATTCGCGTTTAAATCTATTTTCCTCCCGGTCCAAAATTCTAACATTATTAAAATCAAATGTATGTTGAAATTGTATTGAATGAGAAGCAATGGCAGATTTATTATCATGGTTTTTACCATTCGTAAGTGTTCACTTATATAAATGCCAAGCAATCTCTTACTTCGACCCACAGAGCAAATACCGCATTCACAAAGAATTAAATAAACTATGCCCCCCTTTTAAAGTGTAGGAGTTTTATCTTAACCTAATTGTATAAAATCAGTTAATTTACATGAATTGGAAAAAATTATTTTTATATTAAATTTAGAATAAATCTTACGTAAAGAACTTTCTAAGCAATGAAAATACGAAAATACAATAAAAAGTGTTCCCCTGTTAGTCTTACTAATATATAAAGCAAAGTCGCTAAAACCGTTGTAATCGCTAACCGCAAAAACTACTGAACCAATTTTGCTCAAATTTTGCATACCGATTTTTGACACTTCCTAGATGGTTTTAGTATGGTTTTTATCTTAAAAAATTTAATAATAATAGCGATAAATAAGCTCAAAGTTTTGCAAAAATACTCCAGCTTTTCGCTTTAGTTCAGTAGGATCTGCTAGGTGGCGTTGACATAAAATCAAAGCTCCCTGCAACAGAATAAAATAAGTGTGGTTATAATAGGCCGGAGCGTCGCAGTTTTTTCTGTAATAGTCGTCTGGCAGTTCATCGAGCTGCATTAAGAATGTAGCTGGAGTCACGCAGCTTCGTACCCCGGATATCGATGACACTCTTCTCCAAAAGGGAAGTGATTTAGGTCTTAACATTTATCTGGAACTTTCAGGATTGATGAGTGCCAATAATGACTAATAATCTTAACCAATAACGTCTCCGGCGGAATACTTGGCGACATGTCTTGCCAGATCGCATCCTGCTCTGACACTTTAAAGTTATGTGGCCGTACCACAATCTGCCCTGGTGCCGTCAGAGAATTTTTTACTACAAATATAAGCCAGGGAAATCAGTCCTAAAGAGTACAGGCAGCCACAACTGCCAACTTCTGAGTGGTCATTCCAACAGCATACCTACAGAGAAGGTATTCTCCAAGTCCACTTTTCTGTCTAACGATGAGCAGTTGGTTATCCGGGGAGCGACCCAAAGACGAGATATTCTTTGGTCAGTGGCGTACCTTCCTCCATCACAGTCTCCGTACATTGAGACTCCCAGGGTAAGAATTAAGCTACCCATGGCCAGTTCTTCATTATCAGAAATAATAATAAAGAATAGCCTGGAAGTTTCACCACTGGTTCTTATCAGGGCCAATATAAGTATTTACGTTTTCTACTTAACCATCAATCTCATTGGTTCTTTTAAGGGCCACCTAAATTTAAACTATCTTGTTAACAAATACATTTTTACTACCATATCCGGAAATATTATTCGTTGACTAAAAGACTATGTGAAGCTAGCCACTATTAAACCAAGTCAGTCTTTCAGTGACAGATGTCACGAGCAGAGTTGTTCGTCGCAAGGCTGGGAACCTTGGTGACAACCCCATTTCACCTTTTTGACTGTAAGCATTTAACCAGGAATCACCGATCCTTTTCAAGGTCTGCGCTGGGCGAACCTAACAGCTATGAAGGAAAAAAGAACTTGAGCCAACGAGAGTCTCCAGCGGGCAAGCATCACGAACCAATCTCTACTAATCTCCCCACCTTAGATCATCAAAACAACTGAGTCNCCTGCCAAGTACTCACCACGTACATGCCAAGTACCCGCTAAGTACCCACAAAGTGCATGGAAAGTACCCACCAAAGGCCCGGTAAGTAACCGCCAAGTGCCTGCTAAGTACCTGCCAAGTATCCGCCTAGTGCCTGGCAAGTATCCGCCATGTTCTCGCCAAGTGCCCGCCTAGTATCCGACAAGAACCTGCCAAGTACCTACCAAGTGCCTGGCTAGTACCCGCAAAGTACCCGTAAGGTGCCCGGCAAGTACCCACCAAGTGCCTTGCAAGTTTTCGGCAAGTATTCAACAAGTACCCAGCAACTACCTGCTAATTGTCAGTTAAGGACTCGCTAAGTACCACTGACAATCCCTTGCAATACTTACGGTCCAAAGTATTGGCATTAAAAGTGCTCCCTCATGAGATGTTTGAAGCACGGACGAGATACCAGTGGTCGCAGTTCAGAAGGCAATCCATTTCACATTCGCGCTGCATGCACTTAGAAGGAGAATCTATGAAAGTCTTTCCTTGCCCACAGAATGCAGAGATCACTCTCGGTGCTTTGAAATGTGAGAGTGGGTAAAATAGATAGCGCGTGGACAAACAAATATCAAATTGTATAAATACACATGTACATGACGATGTGTGTTTACTATTACTAATTATCTTAAAATTTGTGTTAGTCTCGACTTGACCAGCTCATAAAATTTTTGTTTGTAATAGAATGTTTAAGATAGGAGTTTACTCATCTAACAAGGGATACTAATACTTAATTGAAATTATCACATTATATAATATCGTCTCAACATTTGCAATGTAATTTTAATAACTGTTGTGATTATTAGTAGGTGATACATTTATCCCATTACATTCTTGTTGTTAGATGATTTGACATGTTATCCTTAAAATATTCATGCAATTAAATCTGATGCATGGCTTTAAAACATGACAGCATAAGTAGCAGACAATATTTATCTTGTAACATCCAACCTTTAAATTACCAGCAGTACAGTATAGCAGACGCTCGTGTGTGGGCACATGGATGTACCCATGTATACAGTTCTTACTGCTTACCAAATAAGCTCAATGACAATGTGGCAACGTCGCAAGTTCATGCCGGCACGCCATATTCTTCCAACCCCATTGAAGGGTAGTTTGGAACGTATGTTCCAGAAGACAAATGAGCAGAAGACAAATTTTGTGCATTGTTTAATTAACTTTCTTTTAAAATAATAATTGTGTACAAAAAATTGATTACTTGGAAAAAATTGTTTTTGGTAATAAATACGTGAGTCTTCAAGAAAAGCGTAGAAAAATAATAAAGGGGGGTGTTACGTTGGCGTAAAGCGACGAAATCTCTCTGTCTCTTTGTTTACCTGTCACCTTTTTTAGCAGTTAAGAACCGTTTATATTCTCTCCCTGTTGAGAATGAGAGCGACCAATAATATAATCTATAGTTGCCTTACAAACGCATACAAATATAAACTATTAAATTCAAAACCCTTCTTTTTAAATAAAACGTTAATTTTTTAAACTAGGCCTATATTAATGTCTATCAGGTAGCAAACAAATTGATTTAACGTTTTTTTTATAAATGCTTTGCTCAGTTTTGATCGTGGCTACTCGAACTATTGCGTCGTCCCCAGAATGCAACTCAATGATGCGTTATAGCCACCACTGCATGCATGGAAGACCTTTTTGGTTAAGATTACTATAGCCCTTTGTTTGATATTATCATCAGATTTTTTTTTATTTTTGGTGTTCTTGTAACTTGCTTAAATACTCCAGCTGCCATCTTCTCCAGAATTCTGGCTTGCTCTTGATAATTTGATTTCAAGAATTAAATCGATTATCTAGAACGTAACGCAAATTATCTTCTGGCAGCGTGGTGAACGTTTTTCCTATCAATAAGTGCGCTGTCGTTAGGCGATAAGATCGTTCAGAACGGTGAAAATGGGGTATAGCGATCGCGAATTTAATGTTGCCTCAATTGTGGCCACGAACGTGTTTAATTCTTCGTGCATATACAGAGAGTAACCAAGCACTTGTTTTGAATAGTGCTTCGTTAATTTTACAGCAGCTTCCTTTAAGCCTCCAAAATAATGAAAAGGAGGTGGGTTAAAACTTTAATTAATTTTGTGTATTTTTAAAAATTCATCGACGCTCGGTTTGAAGGCCTAAGACTCCATTAGAGTGAATAACTCTTGCAATTTGTTGTTTGCACTGACGAAGTTGCTGCCATTTTCCAAAAATACGTATGCAGGCCATCCTCAGCGACAAGCAAAGTGCTTGAAAGCAGCTAACAAAGCTTCGGTCGACGAATCACTGGTAATTTCAATGTGAACCGCCTTGGATGACCATTTTATAATTAGCACAGTGCGAACAAAAACGCCTGCAACGAACGCAGTCATGAACCATATGCGGCGTTTGGTTTCTACCATCGACGACCCAATATTTTTGCCAAATGTTGTAAAGCGTCGAGAACGTTTCTGTATGAAGATACCTTTCGTGGTAGTAACGTATTAACTAATCTGTTACACAACTAGGAGCAGGAAGCAGCAACGGGTGTTTTTGATCGTACGGAAGACTTGTGAATTTGGCCACCAACTCTAATAAACCCCTTCCCATCTAAAAATGGATTAAGTGCACAAATACTTACATTCTTAACACCGTCCTTTTCTAGGAATTGGCTTATTTCAACCTAGAATCGCGATTGTTGCACAAGATTGACAATGCGCTCCTCTGCTTCTGCCAATTCTTTTATTAAAAGCGTATTATTTTTACGTGCTTCTTGCTCACGTTGAGCTTTACTTTTAGCATATTTTTTGAATGTTGTTCACACGGCTAGCCTTAAATACTTTTAACAAGCTTAGATGTTTCTTGATCCGTTGTTGAACGATCATGGAGTCAGTCCTAAAAATAACCTTCTTTGTATCAAAAATCAAAGCATCCTTGGTTTCTTTGAACAAGTGTGTCAAAAGTAATGCATGGCACAACTCAAGCTTCGGAATTGTTCGTTTCTTTAACGGAGGGACGTGACTTTTTGAGCAGTAAGGCTTTGACCGAATTTGCCCGCTTATAGATCGCAACACAATGTAAGTACAGGCTCCATATCCCACCTTACTCGCGTCGCAAAAGCCTGTAAACGTCAGTAGGTTCGAGGATCAACACCGTTAATAAAAATTGATCGCTTTTTGTGTTTCATGATACGCCCAATTTTTTATGAATTGGACTCTCATCCATTAAAAATTCCATGTCGTTAGCTCTTTCTTTGAGTCCTATTATTGCTTGCGGCTCGTTTGACACCCACTTCCTTATTTCAAACCCTCCGCGCCTAAGAATGTCCATAATTTCATCGCATTTTTGTATTAATTTCACGTACGAATTTGCCCCTAAAATAAAATCGTCGACGTAAAATTTATTGAAGAGGGCTCGCGACCCAACAGGATATTTCAAGCTTTTATTTTTCGATGGCTGTTATAGCATAAGCAGTGCTAAAAACGAAGCAGAAGAGAAGCCGAAAGTGACTCTTTTTAGCTGAAAAACGACAATTTTGTTGTTGTACAGCCAAAATAAATGCTGAAAATTACAATCGTCTAGATGTATCGTGATTTGCTGATACATCTGTGTTATGTTGGCCGTAATTGCGTACTTATAAGCGCAAAATCTCAAAATGTGCTTGAAAAGCTTCGCTTGTACCACCAGTTTCATCATAAGGGCATCGTTTAATGATATTCCTTCGTAAGTTTTTGAGGACGCGTCAAAGACAACTCGATTTTTTGTCGTGAGATTCGCTGCCCTTATGACCGCATGATGTGGCAGATAATACCTGTACTGAGACTCATCAGTTACTCGCGTTATGTGTCCCAAATTAATGTAATTTTCTAACACGCGATGATACTCCTGCCTAAGAGCGGGATCGGTGCCCTGTCTCTTAAGCAAGTTATGAAAACGCTTCAATGCTATGGCTCGTGAATTCCCCATCTGTGCGGTATCAGATTTAAAGGGAAGCCTTACTATGCATCGTCCTGTATCATAGCATGTTACATGAGTAGTGTAGTATTTCTCGCATCTCTTACCTTCCGATGCTTTTTTTTTATCCGTGCCGTTTTCATTAATAAGCCAAAATTTTTCTATCAAATTCTTCAGTTCCATGACATGACAAGCAGTCTTCTTATTTTTCTTAAATGAAGCGCTACTAGCAGCAGACTATCCAAGAAGAGTTTTTTGTAGTATTAACGTACTATTGAGTAAAAAGTACATTCGATGATCCCTCTTGCTATTGTGCTGAGGCTGTCGATGCCACCCACGGAAAGTGATGAAGCTTAAATCTCGAGACCTAAAAGCCTAGCTAGACTTTCCGATATCAAGTGTGCAGTAGCACAGGTATCAAGCAATGTTTCAAGGTGACGAATTCTCCTTGATTAATTTTTATTCTAACTTGAGCGATGAGCATCAATTTAAACGGTAGCGCATGTACTGAAAGACTAGCAGCACCCACATCTAGTCAAGACTGTCTCTTTGCAACCTCACTTGACAAACTTTTATTCACATTATCTACGTTTTGAGAGGAATCGTTGTGCAAAAGGGCATTATGAAACTTTGCGCATTTCTTACTTTTAGGATACGTACACTCGCTGGCGTGCTGCCGCAAGCCATTTTTGCAACGCGAGTTTTGTTTTAGTACATTCCATCGCTTTGCAACGCTGAGCTTTCAAAACTGCAAGCATTTGTGTAAAGAGGAACTAACCTTCTTGCAAACCAGACATTCCCGCAAGATATTTGCGGCTAGTAAGTGCGCACCCGTTTCACATTTTTTGCGCTTTACTTTATTCTGCTCTATTGCACCAGTTGCACGCTTCTTCTGATCGTTGCTTTTTATCCTCATCCTCGTTTTGTTCTGCTCAATTGTAAATAACTTGAAAGCCGTCTCGAAAATAATTTATAAATATCAACTAATTTTGGAACCTCGTTTATCCTTAACATGTCCTCCTATTTTGACCTAATGTCAACGGGTAACGCGCGCTCAAACATTCTTGTTGATAAATTTTTGTCGAGCATAATGTTTAGGATAGAGAGGGTGTTGACGTGCTATCGCATCTCGTCGATCAGCCTAAGTAAACCTTTATGCGAAGCCTCCACCAAGACCCTCGTATCAAGAATAGCGTTTACATGCGTGGCCATAAGAATACGCGTTTGATTGAAAGCATCAGTGAGCAATTTCCAAGCATGAGCATAATTCTTTTCACTAACATTATACACGTCAACCTCAGTCAAGGCATCCCCAATCAAGCATGACTGAAAGTGTATACTTTTTTGTAAATTGGATACATCGGCCAAATTTACGATCGTAATAGAACCATTTTTTAAGGACAACCTTTTGGCAATGTTACCATCAAACTAAAGCAGCTTGGCGACGGACAGCTTCAACCTTCGACTTTTGTCGTTCATTATCGCATGAAAGCCGTCACCGCCAAGCTGCGGTGGTTGCGGAATGATCGTCTCATCAGGGAATAATTATCCGCATTTTGTAGACGTATCTTTGAAGCGTGTCTCCAAATTATTGAATTCCACGAGGTTAGCGCTGTCTTTTTTAACTAATAACCAGAGCTTGTCATAAAGCTCCTTGTAAGCACGGAAGAGTTCTCTCGTGCGTGAGAGATTCGCGCAAACAATTCTCACCTCCGTATGCACGGGCGGAACAGCATGGTCGTCCTCTATGAATTTTTTTAAATGTTAGATTTGAGCTTGTAACGAAGTTTGTTTTTGGTTAATTAACCTCATTTAAGTCATCATTTTTAAACGTTACTAGTGCAAACACAAGAAATCACGCGATAATGTATCCCAGATTAACTTTTTGAAAGCGAACGCTGTTTATAAGTCAGCAAGCTTAAACGGCTCTGTATACGTACGGACAAAGATTGTGCGACAAGCAAAAAAAACCTTATATTCACCTTTCATATAAACACAAAACTTTCTCCAGTAATTACGAAAATACGCTTACATACAACTCGAACCAAAATGTGTTACTATGACACAAAAAATCTTTAACTCAAAATACTTAGCTTGAGTCAAGTTTGAAGTACAATGCTGTAGCAGGGTAGTGATGACGAGTCGAGACGATGTTGAGCCGCGTAGCAAGGAGAATTTAGCCTTGACGATCAAACAGTTGTGAAGTTACTGCTAACCTCGAAGATGGTTCCCGGCCATCGCATCAAATTGTTTTGTGCCAAGATCTCTTCGTAGATGAAGTCGTCTCGTAATTCTCTTGATACTTATTTTTTGTAATGAATCTTACAACACTTTAACTCGTTAAAAACATTATATTTCATGTAACAAATAATTAGCATCATGCAACCAATATTCTTACCATTAGATTAATAAAGTACTTAATTTTAACATAATCTAAGATAGAGACCTTTGCGCAGATCTCTTATACATATACAACGATGGTTAGTAGTAGGTATTGCAATAAGAAACTTGCATCAAAAGAAAAGAGATACTTTTTTTGTTGAATAAAATCTCTCTCTGTCGTACGTCTTTGCAGCGCCACATCAGACTGACTGTCACAAAATTGTTTTGCATAGCAGCGCGAAAAAGAAAAAAGAGTAGGCGCTTGAAGCGACGAAATCTCTTTCTCTTTCTTTATCTGTCACTTTTTTTAGCAGTTAAGAACTGTGCACGAACCTATCAGTCACTTTAAATTATAATAGATAATCAATAAAATATCGCCCCCATCTTAAAAGTCTTCTCATTCCCCCAGATCGTGAAAAAATTCAAAATTCAAAAAATTACGATAGTAAATGGGCCATGATTCTAAGAACATAGATCACTAATGTAGAAAGTAATTTAAATAACATGTCAGACAGTTCTCAAAATATTATCGGCTTATCAAAAACTAATTAACTTTCTTCGTATACAAAGAATAGTTTACAAAGTTTACTAGATTCCTCTTCAATAAGATGTACATCACTTAAAAAAAGTCATAATGATATCGTTAAAACAGTTCTGAAACAATTTATTTCGAAGAATAGGATTGATGATTCTTCATTCAGGCAGATTGCCGGTAAATATTTTGCGTGACAAGATCAACAAGATATTGCTGATTTTATGACAGGAATTTTTTATAAATCATTAATATATAAAATACTCTTAAGCATAAATCAAATCAAATAGAATGATGTCCTTACAGTAGCTGTAATGAAAGAATTCAAAAGAATACATTCAATTGGATTCTTCGAGTCTTCGAAACTTAACGAGCATGTCATTGCTAAAAATTACATATTATAATATTGAGATTAGGTATAAATTTAATGACTGTTGTACAACTGGCTGTCAAGTAAAAAAAATTTAGAAAAAAAATATTAGTACTTGTAATACTGTGCTTATAATTCGATTCCTGTTTTCTAAAATGTTAAATAAAGATATGAAAGTAGCAGACTTTAAAAATAATACTGTACTCACGTTAAAAATAACGATAAATAGTGAGAGAAATATAGCTTTTGATCGTATATTTTATCATAGCAGCAGCAAAAGTAACTGTTACAATAATTCATTGTGACAGAATAATTACTGGTACCATGTAAATAGTTTAGATGTGTTACAAAAAAGTCATGGCTTAACGGTATTAAGAATATAGATAAGACAATCTACAAAAAATATTCCACTTTGTAACCCATTTTCATAAAAAAACTTTTTTGAGTCATACCTTCGAGGTAGAGCTCATTTTACTTGTAATACCATGTATTATAATAAATAAGTTTTGAACATGGATTTCCGTGTAAGTAGCACCCTTTATTAGTGATTTACGTGCTATTATTAAATCGATAGCTACCACACATATGGCTGATTCTGCCATAATTTTCTAAGATCGTATCCGGTACACGCACTCGTATGCCATAATGAAATCTAAAACTTCAAAAACGTTAAATTGTGTTAAATGTTGTCAACTTTACTGGACACACTATTTAATACCGATGGATTAATTTCTTCATTGAGATAATCAATCATTAGGAGTCGAATTTTCCATTCCAACCCACGTCCACAACTCAATTTCACTCATAAAAACTTTCACCGGTAAAAAATAAGGCTTATTTTCCACTTAGATGAGTAAGCATTATATACTTTAGCTATTGGAAATAGGATTTGTATCTTAGCCTCACCAAAAATTGACAAAGATGAGTGAGTTTTCCCTGTATACGTTTTGTCCGCATATTTACACCATAATAACGGTTTTAACCAAAATCAGTTCAAACTAGTAACTTTTTGGATTAAAAATGCTAACTAATAGTCACTTTTTAAAGTATAGGACTAAAATGAAAAAATCCTTATGACATTTGTACCAGAAGTTGTTTCGTCTTTAATAGCCAAGCTCTTCTATTTGCGTATTTCATGCGTACAAACAGTTTATTTTATTTAAACTCCCCATGGAACAACCGATCGGTGTACGTATGTAGGTACGCAAACTACAGTTTTTTATTGCATTTTAGACTAGTCAATTAGGTATGGGTAAGCAAGTCTTTATAATACATCCATGAGTCATCGGAGCACTATAAATTTTGAAAATTCCATTCCAAACTTTACCATTCTGACCGTACCTCGCCTCAAAGTGCCGTTTTTTTTTTGTTTTAGAGCAATCGATCCCAGCTTAACTTTTTTTTTTATCACTGTCGGGCTAAAAGACGAGACAGGTATCTCGGGGTTTTGTCCAGTTAGCCTCTTTTCGCTACATAAATGCAAAAACAGTGGTGCTACTTCCAATGTTAGTAGCCAAGTAGTGCACTCCATTACGTGGCTTTATCTGGGCTCAAATGAAAGCAAAAACATTGTCGTAGTAATTAAAACACAAATATCTGAATTTTATGCCACTGAATAATAAGTTATAGTGATTTCATACAAAATACTGAATTTTAGCAAAAATCACATCATTAGCGATATTTACGCTCTAATTAAAACAGCTGTAACTTTTGATTGGAGGCACAAAATCAAACAAAATTTTTTTTTAATTAATAGATCTTGACCTCAGCTCTTATGTAAGCCTTAAAAGAATACTTGAATTGTTGAAAGAGTTTAGCTACATGTGTTAGAAATAGACACACTTATTCAAAAATCGATGAAAACTGACTTCAATCAAATTTCGTATAACTTTTGTCTGGTTAATCTTGTAGTTGTATTCCTTTAAATATCTTCTACTGATGTTGCGTATATTAAAAAAACCATAAAAAAAATTGATTTTAACCAACTTCTTTTTAAACAATTTCTAAGTCGATCTAAGCAAGTTACGAGAAAATTACCCATGTCGATATAATTATAATAGGTAAATTACGGAAAAAAGTGTCACCCTCACGAAAAGCCATGTTCAAAATTTTTTCTTGATAGTTCATGGCATAACACGTTAAATAACTGCAGCTTTTAAAAGTGAGACTCAAAAAATTTTTTTTGTTTAAATTGGAAACAACAATGAAATTTTTCGATTGATTACTTTATACATAGAGCCTTAAAAACAAATATAACAACAACAAATCAAGTAGGTTAATTTGATACAATTTTTTTACTCCCATTATTGTAAGTTAACACGTAGGAATTTGTTTTCTTGTAAAAAGTCATGATACCCTCAAAAAAACTACCAAATTACTTAATAAGGAAAGTAAATAGTGAGGCAAGTTTAATATATTAAAATGATTCACATATGCTAATTTCTCTAGTTCAAGTAAACTATAAATTAAATTCTTTAAAAGATAATAATTCAGTGCTTATTGCATCTCATACTCTATTCTATTTCATTTAAATTATCAAATATTTAAAACAAGTCTTCATTTAATAATTTTTAGAGAAGTCACTAATGTTAATAACTTATTTCTAAGTAATTTTCTATTGTGACTTTCCATGTCAACAGACGTGTCCTCCTTTAGTACAAGAGAGTAAAATATCTTCGCCCATACCAACTGTTATGGGGTGCGCAGTGTGGAAATGACGTAGGAAACGGGACATGCCCTTATGTCATGCTTTATGTAATTTTAACTGGGCTTATTAGGCCCGGAAATCCTTGACAGCACTCCTCGTATTTTGTACAGGTCTAACTACCTGTAGACCTTACCTGATGTGACTGTTGTCAAGCCTGGACGTCAGATGCTCCACTGGCTTATAAGTCAAGGCCACGTACGTCCCTGAAACGTGTAGTAGCTGAACATTCAATGTCAGGTATTGTATTGGGACCGTGGAATCATTAAAGTTGATGACACACACATACACATGCATTAATAAAGAAAGACTTTCAACATTATGAATCAATAATAAATAAATTGAATCTAGAGTATTAATTGAACAATAAGGAATTACGCGTGCGCGCGCGTGTGTGTGTGTGTGTGTCTGCAATTAATAATAGAGTATGTTATACTAAACCTCAGTGAGGAGACCGCTGTCCCCTGCATATTTATAACTATATTCAGTGTACATTTTTTGCGTCCTACGCAGTGGGCAGACCTCGCGTGCTAATAGAAACGAACGCTTGCCAAGACGCTTGCCTGGACTTACTTGCTTTTTGCTTCGGTTTCTGGCGTAACCAGCCAAGAGGTTTCTCAGTAGTGTAAGAGGAACTGGCGGGCGTCCCCATCAGCCAAGCTCCTTAAACTCGACTTGGTAATCGCCGCCTAAAGTTACCGGGTACTCAAGTGACGTCGACCTTGAAACTCACTCTCTCGCGTTCAACTTACTGGCTCGTACACCTAACCTCTATTGTTCGCGCGTACACACCGCGTTCAGCCCCACCTCGCAACGGTTCTCAAGCTAGTCTGCCTCCTTTCTCTCTTCTCCATCACTTCACTCCCCTTCTTCCGTCTCCCTTCCCCGCTTCCGCGAACCCCTCGTGCCTGCGCCGTAACACCCCCCTCCTAGACGTTGGATACTCAGTGAACAACTCTACGACCTAGGTTTCGCGGGTCTTAGGTTCGTCTGGCTAGACAAGGGAAGGGATGGGTGATAAGGTTAACGCTCCTTGATTAGATACTAGAGTGTTTTTTTAAGAGGTACAAATATATATGTACATACTTAATTAAAAGAAAAAGCCTTTAAGTAAGGGCTAAGACAGCAAGAAGACATATTAAAAAAAAAAAGAATAAAAGAATAATCAAAAAGTTAACTTAAATTAAGATCTCGTTAAAGAGAGAAAGAAAGAAAAAAACGAAGGCACTCCAGAAAAAGGTGTAGACATTGGGTTGGAAGGTCGAGTCTAGAGATGTCATTCCCAGCCTCCTTTCACCCTCTTCTAAAGCTGGTGTTCCTAACGGTGAGGACATCTCCTGCCGTCCTTTATCCCATCTAGGCCACACCACCAACAACAATTGAGACGAGTCCCCATGGAGTGTGGATCTAATCCAGCCCAGTGAAGGATTTCACGGGCCTCCTCCCACTGCCATTCAGCGGCAACCCTCAGCTCTTCTGCCTGTTGTTGGGCCAATCCCTGGGCCCACCGAATTTTTCCCAGCCAAAAATCTTTGGCTTCTCGAGCTGCTTGGGCTTGGGTTAGAGCAGTGAAGTACGCCTCCAATCCACATTGAATTTCGCCCATACGATGTTTAGTGTGGCGGGTCCGTTCGCTCGATCCGTAGTCGGAGATGTACTGGTCCACCCGTTGGATCAGTGCTTGAGCCCGTTGATAGCCTTGGAGGATAATTTTCCGGGTATCTTCTACCTCCCGCAGAATGTTCTCCCATTCGGACTTGGGAGACGAAGGTTCATCCCAGGTGGCCCCAGGGGGTGGTTCCTCTACCACTCGTGGCTCCTCATAGAGCATCGGTATGGAACCTAGGGGTGGAACCCCCAGGCCAATAGTTTCCTCTCTAGGATCTCGGGGGTTGCCAAAGATTCCCGGTTGGTTGGTACCCGTGACTTCCTCCAAGGTGGCAGTTGGCGCCAGCCCTGGTGTCGGTACCCGTTCCACATGGTACTTGGAGAAGGCGTCCAAAAACTGGAGGACGAGCTGTCTGGCGGGTCGCTCCAATCCCATATGTAGCACATAGCTGCATATCTCCTCCACTAGCTTTTAGAAAGTTAACATAAGAATCTAGGATAAGTAGAAAAGGTATGAAGATTAATTTCAGGTGCCCACCAGGCGAACGCTTACATACTACGTTACTCGCTTTCGTGGCCTTCTGGGATCTCGTCGCGGGCAGTCGGTCGCGTCGTTAGGTCTGACCCATGGTTCTAATATGGTGGACGTTTTTGGTGGTCATCATTTCTTGCACTTACTTGGCCCACTGGCCTTCATCTCTATATGCTCGAATGGCCCACTGGCTTTTGTCGCTATACGTTCGCTAGCACCTGCAGGATCGTCTGTCATCTGATCAACTTCATCCCTCTGCGTAGGTGGTATATCAGCGTTCTCCTCGACCGGAATCGCCGGTTATTTATCCTCAGATCTCTAATGATGGCATTTGAGTTGGGTTATTGACATTTATTCCCATTTCGAACCTCCTTCGTCCTCGAGCTCATAAGTATTGGAACCGACCGCTTGGGCAATCGTGTACGGGCCTTGAAACCACGGAGCGAGCTTGGCCAAGATACCCTGTGTTGCGGACAATAGAGGGTGTGCTGCAGCCACACTCGGTTGCCAACAGCATACTTTCCCTCCCGACGTTTGGAATTATAGTAGTAGGCTGACCGTTCTTGTGTCCGTCTCATATTGCCCGAGGCTATCTGGTGAACTTGGGATAGACGGCGTATACGACGGTGCCATTCCTCCATAGCCTCTACTTGGAGCTCTTGTTGAGCGTCGCGGTCAACCAGTAGCTTTAGAGTATTTGGTGTGATTAACTCTCGTCCATAATTTAGTAAGGTGGGGGTATAGCCAGTAGAGGCGTGTTTTTCGGTATTGTACGTGAAGGTATGTTCTGCCAACTTTTCATCCCAACTCTTGTGGTCTGACTCTACATATGCCCTGATCATCGACTTAATGGTGCGATTTAGGCGCTCGACCGGTTCGGCTTGCGGATGGTACGTTGGGGTGTATATGTGACGTATACTCATACCCTCAAGGAACCAGTCCAGCTGTAGGTTCCAAAATTTGGTACCATTATTCGTTAGTATGGTTGACAGAATGCCATGGCAGTAAATGACGTTTTCACGAATCGCGCTCACTATTGATTTAGCGTTGGCCAGACGTAACGGTTTGACTTCTGCCCACTTCGTGAATAGGTCTTCTATTACATGATTTTGGCCACCACTGTTTGCCACGGGGTTGAGACTGTCCTCATCCCCAATAACCCAGTTGGGGATTTTTGTTCCACCTTGGTTTTCTGACAGATTGGACATTGGCAGACATATTGAGCCACCTCCTGGTAGTATCCAGGCCAGAAGTACAGTCGGAAGATTTGCGTGAAAGTCTTTTTTCGACCCAGATGACTTGCCTTAGCGTCATCGTCACGTTTGCGAAGGACTTATTTCCGATGTCCCTGGGGAACGACCAGTTTCCGGGCTTCCTGATCGCCTAATGTATCATCTACCGTAAGGTCTGGACGATACGTATATAGATAACCTCCAGTGATCTTCCAATGCGGGTAGTCATTGGGGGATTCCTCTACCTCACGGCACTGTTCCTGATATCGGGGGTCGTTTCCCTCCGACCCCCACTGCCAGACCGTGACAGCTACCGGTTCTTCAGTCCCGAACATTCAAGAGAGGGCGTCCAGCACATAGTTTAGTGTCCCTTTCCGATAATCCACCACAAAATTGTGACTCTGTAGTTTCATGGCCTATCGAGATACCCTACAGGTTGGGTTATTCATATTTCATCGCCAGCAAAGACTACTATGGTCGGTGATCCCCTTGAAGCGTGACCCCTCGATACATAGGCGAAACTTCCGGGTTGCCCATAGGACGGCCAGACATTTGCGTTCCATAACGCTATAGATACGTTCCGCAGGTATCATGGAGCGACTGGCGAACTCTAGTACTTTCTCTTCACCATTCACAATCGGCAGGAGTATGGCACCCAGTCCAGTGTCGCTCGCATTGGTTTAAATTACGAACAGGATATCAGGTTTTGGGCGTTAGAGTACTACCAAGGTTGTCAACAGGGCCTTGATCCGATTCAAGGTAGTCTGTTACTCTTCTAATCACTCAATCGGTTGATCTTTCCATAATAACCTAACGACCGGCTCCACAACGGTGGCATAATTCGGTAGGAACTTCCTATACCAGGATGCCATTCCTAGAAATTGCCAGAGTTGCTTAATGTTCCTGGGAGCGGTATAGTCCAGAATTGGTTTGATCTTTTCGGTATCGGGGCAGAGGCCGTCTCTATTTACGAGAATTCCTAAATATCTAACCTCTGTCTAACCAAACTCACTTTTCCAGCGGTTGAGTGTGAGCCCCGCATCTCGTATTCTGTGGAAAACATGTTCCAACCATTTCAGGTATTCCCCAAAGGTTTCTGTAGCCATGATTATATCATCGAGGTACGCATAAGCATATGGTTCGAGTTCCGGACCAATCACCCGCTCTATGAGTCGCTAAAAGGTGGCTGGTGCATTACTCAACACGAATGGTAGCCGACTTTAACATTTCGTTGACCTAGGCATGTATTTCTACTTGTATCTTTTCCGACACAGGATAATATCGCTGTTTGATGGGTTTGGCTGTTGTGA
Source organism: Copidosoma floridanum (assembly GCF_000648655.2). The sequence goes on from NW_019379981.1 coordinate 2,281,547, forward strand.
CCTCTATGTCATGTTCTATCCAGGACATGATACCAAGGGGAGCATCATCTGTAGTCCTATATATCGCATTACCATGTGTGTGGAATCAGGGTTGTACAACCCTCGGAGTTTAAAGCATTGAACTATAAAGGTTAAGTTAGGGAAGGGGACGTAACACCCTCGTTTACGCCCGCCTTGCTGCGTTTCCCTTCTTGTGAGAACATCTGTTGGCCAGATGACCAACCTTGTCGCAGGCGTAGCATCGTCCGTGAAAATGTTGTGGGGATTTCCCTCTGTTTTCGGATTTTTTGGACTTGTTCCTTTTGGGTGATCAGGATCGAGAAAAGTCCGATAATGAAAAGGATTGGTGCCATCCCCCCTTTTTTAAGGCATAGGGTGAACCGTTGTTACTTCCCTGTGGGTGGACATTCTGCCTGCGCGTTGAGGTTTTATTGGGTGGCGAGTTCCACTTGGTTGGAGTTCTCTCCCCGTATATCATGTCAATTAGCAATTTGTATATCTCTTTGGTCACGCGTGGTTTCTGCCTTTCACGATTTATCAATTCTTCCCAAATCTCCATCTCCGTATTGTTCATGAACGTGAGGCGGGCCAGTCGTGATTGGTTGACTTCCGTCTCCAGTTTTACTTTGGGAGTTTCAGTTACCTTTTCGAGAAACTTCTCTTGGGTCTTGATAAGCTGTGAAAGCATGAGAATTACCTGATCATCTGGCTTCGGATCGCTTATCCTGGTGATCTTGGGCTGTCTTTTTGTTTTCTTGTGTGCTTTTGTTGGTTTAATGGCCGTTTTCAGAAAAAGAAAGCTTTTTGGTGGGGAAGGTTTCCGGAATGTGGTTTGTAGTTGCATTACCCGTTCGGCCTCCATTGCCTTGTGTAGGAGATCGTTCAATTCTCGGATTTCCCCTCGTTTAACCATTACCTGTTATTCTGGCCTCATATTCCGGTAACATAAGTCCAGCTGTTTCTGTTTTGGCCATGGAGGTTCATTCCTCCTTACAATTGATTTTATTTGCGCTAGGTAATCCTGCACTGGTACGCCCTAGTATTTAGTCTGCAGTTGAGCGTCTAGTACTAGCCGGTATTGTAGCTCGTCAACAGCTCCAAACCATGACCTACCGTTCTTTATGAAGTCTTCGTAACATAACGATCTGTCTTTTTTATTTCTAAACCATGTGGCTTCTACTCCTCGTAGAAGTTCCGGTAATGCTGGCATAAGTTCTTCCTGTGTAAGATTTTCTGACATTCTGCACTCTTCTATGCGTGTGATGAATGCCTCAAAACTTTCATGGTTGGCTCCTGAGAATTTAATTTGCCATTTTCTAACAATTTTGCCGATATCTCGGGAGTTCCCCTCCCTCAACAGTCTTGCAGGCATATGGTCTTCTTGATATTCTGGAGAAACACCATCCCCCCCTCCCCAGACTGGAGCACCGGGAACGGTCGATAAATACGGCTGCCATATTAATCTGCCATTATAAATTATCTCTCAGCCATTCTGAGTGTGATGTTTGTTTTGACTTTGTGTGAGTATGCTGCTGTTTGATATTGAAAATCCAATGATTGTGGACTGTATGATTTTATTTAGTGGTTGCAAGGGAAAAGAGTGGGAGCCAAATTGCTTGGTTTTATTAAAAGATTGACACTAACACTTTTTATACATAACAAATAATAAAGTATATTAAAAATAGAAATTACAACACTTGATGAGAAAAAATAATTAAAAAACTGTGGTGAACAACAAAATTATGTTTTATGTGCGCTTGTTTAAGGATTTTGAATGAAGTTGAAGAACAGTTGTTTTATTAATTTAATGAACAAAAAATGATGTTGTTTGATTTACGTGAGTAAATTAAACAAGACATTTTCTTTTTCTGTTTAAAATGATTTACTCGAGAAAATGTCTACTTGGTTGGTGTACACAGTGACCACACTGTGGTTCACTGGACGAGCAATTGGTGTGGACTGACTGAATGCTCACAGGTGAGCAGTCGTGAGCAGCCAAAGTAACTTAAACGAGGAGTGTTATGATTGATGGTCACGCAGGACCATCGTACGCATGCTATTGGTTACAAAATACTAAAGTTAATTGCTAGCGCACGAATATATAAATTCTATATAGTTAATGTTTGTAATACTCATTTGATGTTGAACATACTACCTAGGTTGGTGGACAGCAGTCAGTACGAATGGATATCAAAGAAAGAGAAAAATAAATAAAATAAACAAAGCATAAAGTATAAATCGAAATTTGAAAATAATAATGTAGACCGCTTGTCTACTTACAATAGCAAACTAAGTAAAAGTATGGTAACTGTTCTTAATTTTATAACTAGATTATCCAAGTTTAACTAATAAGACAGTAAAACGTTTAATCCGAATTAATAGCTTCAATTTCAGAGTTTGCTTTTAACAAATTTAATTTATGGATCGGTCTAGTCATAACAGTACTGGACGTTTTGACCTTTACGACCCTGACTAGGGACCTTTGATCTTTAAAAATTTCAGTTATACGACCCAGATGCTACTTTCCAGGTGGAGTCAACTCATTCTTAATAAGGACTAAATCCCCTATCTGCATGGATCTTTGGGGCGTAAGCCACTTAGATCGCGCCTCAAAAGTGCTAAGGTACTCTGAGGACCACCGCCTCCAAAAATCCTGGACAGTCTGTGTAATAAGCTTCCACCTGTGTAATGGAGATATTTTTTCGGAGGTCAAATCTGGTTGGGGCAAAATATAGCACGGTCTAAGGATTAATAAGTAGGCAGGAGTCAGAGCATAAAGGTCCTCAGAATCATCGGTCAGAGGGCACAGTGGCCGCGAATTAAGGCATGATTCTATACGACACAGAAGGTTCAAAAACTCGACAAACGTCAAAATCTGATAACTAACGACTCGCTTCAAATGGAACTTCGCTGATTTTACGGCAGATTCCCAAATACCACCGAAGTGAGGGGCAGCTGGAGGATTAAAATGCCACTCAGTGCCAGAAGACGACAGACTATCGGCAAAATCAGATGAATGACACCAAGCTGTCCACAATCTTTGTAATTCTTGGTCAGCACCTACATAATTCGTGCTCTGATCACTATAAAGATCAGTACACTGCCCTCAACGAGACACAAGGCGATAAAACGCTGCAATGAATGCCTCAGTCAAGTAGTCTTCAGCCACTTCCAGATGTACCACTTTGGTGGCCATACATATTAACACGACCACGTATTCCTTAAGAGTACTCTTTCCTCGACTCTTAGACAACTAAATTGAAAAAGGTCTGGCATAATCAATTCCAGTCTTCTGAAAAAGTGGACTAGGAGTTTCTCGACAATTTGGAAGATCGCTTATTAATTGAGTCTGAGTCCGGCCCTTGTACCTTTAACAGGTAAAGCAGTAACTAAGTTTAGCACGCACTACTTCACGACCTCGCAAAATCCAATTTTTTTGCCTAAGAGACACAAGAATCATCTCAACACCTTCATGTAATGCCTTGCGATGATAATAGTCAATCAACAATTGAGTGATACAGTCGTAGCAATAGAGGATCAAGGGATGTTTAGCATTTGCATCTAAAAGAGAGTTACTAAGCCTTCCACCGAATCGAAGAAGATCATCGATGATAACAGGCGTTAGTTTATGCAAACGACTACTTGATGAAAGCTGTTCTAGTTCATCAGGTCTTAGCCCTTGGTTTGTACGAAAAACAGCTGAATCGGCAGGAAACCAACGTTTCTGATGTGTGTAGACTAACAAGAGTGCAGCATTTTCTAATTCCTCGATTGATAGGTTAAATTAAGCTAAATTAAAATAAGCATTTACAGAAATAAAAGGTAATTTAGGTTTAAAATTGTCAGTATGATTTTTTGACTTCCTTTGAATTATTTCGACAAGGAGTTTATAAACAAATCTAAGACAGTAGGCAGTTACTTAAAAAAGTCTTTCCCCTTTGAAATAACGTCCATACAATCCATTGACAAAAGTATCTAGGCCTTTATCCTTAATTAATATATTAATATGCGAAGTATCTGCAAGGAGGTCAATTTTAAGCTTTGGGTATTCAGATTAAAACTCGTGTAGTATATCTGGGCCAGAAAACCATAAACGCTGTCCACTTATTTGACTCGGATGAATTCCCCGCGAGGCGATACCAGCTGGGTTTTGCTTCGACCTTATATGATGCCATTCAGCTTAAGTTACTAGCTCGTAAATATAAGAGCATCTGTTGGCAATAAAAGTAGGCCACTTAGAAGGCGGAGCTTTTAGCCAATGCAATACATTTAAAGAGTCGGTCCATAGGTGGACAAGCGATTCCTTGACAGGACGAAAATCTGAGAAATGTCTAATTATTTTCTCAAGAAGCTGAGCAGCGCAAAGTTTTAATCGTGGAATACTCAAAGTCTTAATTGGGCTTACTTTAGTCTTAGCTAATTAAAGAGTTACATCAACCCCTTGATTCTTGACAATACGAACGTATACAACTGCAGCATAAGCTGACTTAGATGCGTCTGCAAAACCATGAATTTCAAAGAAATCGAAATCGGGCGAAAAGAAATTCCAGTGAGGTATTTTAATTTGGTTCAACTGGGGTAATTTGTCCAACCAACTAATCCTTTCAGAGACTATTGGTGGTGGCAAGGGTTGATCCCATAATACTTTAAGTAGCCACAGGGACTGAAGGAGAATTTTTCCCAAAATGATAACAGGCAAAACCATCCCAAAGGGTCAAAGATCTTTGCCAACTGTCTCAATAATGATCGTCTCGTAAAATAAAGACTGAGGACTAGGATAAACGAGTAGTTCAAATGAAAATTCATTATTTTTGGGATTCCAAGACAAGCCAAGAACAGAGACCGTTTGATCATAGTCTTTGAATTCTTTGGGCTTCCTAATCTTAAACTTATCAGGGATGTTTGAGAGTACTTCCGCCGAGTTAGAAGACCATTTTCTAAGAGAAAAACCGCCTGATTGAGCTAAATCTAGAAGTTCAGCGCCCTTTTGCTGTGTTTCCAAAAGAGAGTGAGCACCAGAGAGACAATCGTCAACATAGAACTCTTCTGAGATAATTTTGGCGGCTCTTGGATGTGAATGAATACTATCTATTGCCAGCTGTTGAAGAACACGAGTAGCCAAATATGGCAAGCTGACCAGACCGTGCGTGACTGTAGTGAGTAAATAAGTTTTAACTGGATCAGTTGGTTGTGAGCGCCAAAGAATAGCCTGAAAGACCTGATCCTCAGGGTGAACCATTATCTCTTTGAACATTTTCTCCACATCAGTAGTGAATACAAAACTATGAAATCTTCATTTAAGAATGAGCTCAAACAAATTATGTAATAAATTAGGGCCTGAATGCAAGACAGAATTTAACGAATGGCCTTTACGATATTTAAATAATCCATTGAATATAACTCTTAATTATAAAGTTTCACTGTTAGTTTTATAAACACCATGATGGGGTAAAAAATATTGAGCACGATTAAGTTCATGACCTTTCCTGATATGCCTCAAGGCTGAGTACTCAGTCATGAACTGCTTATAATCCTTATACAATTCAGGGTTGTTGAGGAATCGTTGCTCTAGCTGCTTGAGCATAGACAATGCAGCCTGATGCCAGAACTTATTAGCAGCTTTGAGGTCGTCTGCCAAAGCTTTGAAGGGCAAACGGACCATATACCGGCCATTAGGTTGCCTGGAATGAGTGTTAGAGAAATGATCTTCACATTCAGATTCCTCAGGACTTAACATAGGTTTGGATATGGGCTCCTCAATCGACCAAAACTTATGTACAAGATCAAAGAAATTAGAATTATCCATGATATGTAAAGAAACTGGGTCTGTTGAATTTAACGACGATGATAAAGATACTAGGCTGGACAGTAGCCAACCTAGTTTGGAAGATGAAGCTATGGGTTGACCAGTTTCACCTCTTTTAATAAAATTATTTATTATTGCAGCATAAACAGATGCATCAAGTAATAAATCTATTTTATCCAGCCCCAAAAAATTGGGATCAGCCAATTGCAGACCCTTTGTGTGGCTTAAGTTTATTACCTCACGACAAACTGAAGGTTTGTAAAAAGTGATTCAAGGCTCTACCAAAGCTTCAACTTCCAAAATAAAATTGCATTCAAAATGAGGTTGAATTTTGAATTGAACTGACTGTTTTACATTTACAGTTTGGTTTCCTACACCAGACAACGAGATGTTGGTACTGCAACTCTTAAAATTCAATAAGTCATAAAGATATTTGGAAACAAGAGATGATTACGAGCATTGGTCAATTAATGCTCTCACTTTGAGACTCGAACCATAAGAATCAACAATGTATACCACTGCAGTGGCAAAAAAAACTCTGGGTGCTTTGGGAAAGCTCACTTCAGAAGCAATACCGACATTAAGACATGACCTGTTTTTAGGATCAGGATTCTCGTCATTCTTTTTATTAATAGGTTTGCCCTTGTGAGAATCAAACTCATTTTTATACATCAATGTGTTATGCCTTTGATGACACTTTAAGCAATTAAATTTTGATACGCACCTATTTAAACTATGTTAACCAAAACAATAAAGTCAAATTCTTTTGCTTTTAACAAAACTCTTTTTTTTATTCCAAGGCTTGGATTTGAAACTGTCACATTGGTACAACTTATGAGTTTGATTACAGAACAAGCATTTTGGTCTATTGGTTTCAGAAGAATGAGCTGCAGTTTGATGCACTACAACTGACTTATAAGGTGTATTCGTTTCAGAAGAATGAGCTGCAGTTTGATGTACTACAACTGACTTATTAGGTTTGCCCCTTTGGTCCGGATTGATCGGGGTTTTCCTAGCAGAAGCTTCTAAAGTTATAATTTGGGGTGTTGTGAATTCACGTAGTTATCCTAGCGTAGGCGCAATACTACTGCTCCCGAGATGCTTCTGCCAATCTTTATATGTGTGGAAATCAAATTTGCTAGTCACGAGAGCAATGAAAATGTCATTGTCGCCAATGTGTCTTTCCATGGCTGACAAAGAATCAAAGGGACCCAGCATTTCTTTGAAAATGCGTTTTATTTCAATGCAATTTTTCATTGGTCAGGCACTAATAATATTGCTGGTATATGAGGACACTAATCGACGCTGGTTGTCGTAGAAGACAAGCAGGGTCTCCTAAGCCTGCGAGTAGTTCTTCTCAGTAAGAGGAATTGTTTTAATTAAATCTGAAGCATCACTAGTAATATAAGTACGTAGGTGCTGGTACTTTAAAATACCTGGGAGATCCTGCTTACTGTGTACCAAAGCTCTATAGACATCTCTGAAATTCTCCCAACAATCAAGGTTACCATTAAAAACTGGTAAATCAATAGAAGGTAACGAGGCATAACCTTGCACAAAATTTTGAGGTGGGGCAAAGTTGGGAGGTACAGGAGCTGGATTATCGGTTGATAACGGAAACAGGTAGTCCTCAAAGTCCCCAACGGCCGAATAAAAGAGGTCTTCACCACCCTCAAACACGCCAGTTTTAAAATAGTCATGTTGTTTATCAAGAGGATCCAAAGTTATAAAAGTAGTATTGATCGTTTTAAATTGTTCAAACGCATTTTTAATTTGTTGTAGTCGAGCCACAGCTTGACCCATTGTCATTTTGGCCGAGCCAAATTTTTTGAAACTAATGAAAGCATTCTTTATCTTAGTATAAAGGCCAAGCTGCGTCAAGTAATTATCTACACCTGGCAGTGACAATCAAGCTAGCTCTTAACAATACAAATTGTTCAAATAAATATTATAATAAAATAGTAGAAAATCTTTGAATTGAATAGTAATAAAATTAACGCAAATCAATACTTGCACTAGTGCTTGAATAAACTGAAATTTTCTAATTCTTATCGGTAAATTGAATCATTAATTAATAGTTATTTAAATTTACTAGAAATCGCTATTTAAAACCTGTTGAATAAGCAGCCGAAGACGACGCAGGTGATCAGCTACCTGCTTAATTGAGTTCGAAGAATGTATGCAGGACCTTGAAGACGACGATTATGTGCACAGGTATTCAGGCCCACGCAATAGGTATCCAGACATTGAAGTGGTTCAATAACAACGACGGCTTACGGTGAACCTGCAGGCAATTGCGGCCTGCAGCTATGATGAGAAGCACTTTCAAGTGCTATGATGCCCTGCTGACAGGCGAGCACACCGTAAGTGTTAGCCCGCTGCCGATAAAGCCCTCGTTGTTCTGTGGAGCAAGAAGGTTTATAAGTACGGCACACCAAGGAAATTAAAAGAGCGAGGGCATTAATGGCCGACTATGTGCGAGCCACGCGCTTACGAGTTTAAGAGAGCACTATGTATGTGTGGTTACGAAGGCCAAGGCTAAATATAAGCCAATTGTTTTCTATGTAGCTAAAAGCTATTTACTAAAGTAGCAAACGAGTTATACTACTCGAGCTAGCACAGCTAAAAATAAGCTGATCTTTTATATAAAGCTAAAAGCTATTTACCAAAGGTGGCAAATGAGTAATAGTATACGAGCCAGTGCACGAAACAAAAAAAAAAAAGTCTGTCTCCGCAACGCAGGAAGAACAAGATGGCCAGTGAGTATGTACTAGGGCTTATGCACAAAAAGATGGCGACAAATCGCGCGAGAAAAGTGTAGCAATGAGCTACGCAACGAAGCCAACGAGTATGTACTCGAGTTCATGTACAATGAGAAAAAAGCACTGAACTTACCACAGGTACCAAGTTTTGTTGTATGCGAGTGTGTGTGAGAGAGAGAAAGATACGCCCAACGCGTCGGCACGCTGACCACGTCCACACGTCGCTCGTGGAGAAAAAGTTGGTTAAGATGGCAGACTTCGTAACTCGCACGTGGCTAATAATAAGCCGAAGCTCTCCACTCACCCTTTTGTTCCGGCTCAAAGGACAAATGTTTGGGATTAAAAGCCCAATTATTGTGGACTGTATGATTTGATTTACCGGTTGCGAGGGAAAAGAGTGGGAGCAAATTACTTGGGTTTTTGAAAGATTAACACTCACACCTTTTTATGTATAATAAAATAATAAAGTATATTAACAGCAGAAATTACAACACTTGATAAAAAAAAATTGAAAAACTGTGGTAAACAACAAAATTATGTTTTATGTGCGCTAGTTTAAAGATATTTCACAAAGTTAAAGAATATTCATTTTACTAATATAATTAAACTTAAAATAATGTTGTTTGAGTCACGCAAGTAAATTACACAAGACATTTTCTCTTTTCATTTAAAATGATTTACTCGAGAAAATGTCTACTTGGTTGGTGGACCACACTGTGGTTCACTGGACGAGCGATCGGTGCGGAGGGACTAAATGCTCACAGGCGAGCAGTCGTGAGCAGCCAAAGTAACTTAAACGTGGAGCGCTATGATTGGTGGTCATGCGGGACCATCGTACGCACGCTATTGGTTACAAAATACTAAAGTTAATTGCTAGCGCGCGAATATAGAAATTCTATGTAGTTAATGTTTGTAATACTAATTTGCCGTTGAACAGCTGCCAATCTTTGGCCTGGTATCTTCAGCTGTCCTATTTGTTTGCTGCCGTTGACATGAGAACTGCTTATGGTTGCCGTTAGTGTCTGTAGCTAAATTTGTAAATTCGAGACTTAACCTTTTAAAAACTTGCTTTCTTCTGCAAGTAATTTTACCAGGTCATTTATGAGTATATCGTCGATCTTTTTTATGAACGGGTTTGGTCTACTTAACGGTTCCTCGGTTTGCATTTCTCCAAGACAGGTTATTTTGAGCCTTTCTTAAATTGTTTTATTCTTTTTTACAAAAATCAACGGGTGAGGGTCTTGTTCTCTTGCCTCATTATTGGCATCTTCTATAAGTTGTGTGCAAGATCATTCGATAAAATCAGCCCTTGCTTTGACTTGTTGAATAATTATTTCATGCAGATGCCCTTCCGCTTGAATAAAATTTGTTGGATCGTCGCTCCCTAGCTTCCACGTAAATAAACTTTCCGCGTTTATTTTTTTGTCGCTAGTTCAAGTCAGCTAAAGCATTCTGAATATAATCTTGGATTCTTTCTGCTTAGATAAACTGTTACAAAATTGCTCAACCAAACCTTCTTGTTCTTGTGATAGTGAATCCATTTCGCTCGCAATATCTAGTTCAATTTTTGTGTTCAGCAAGACGTTAGTGACTGTGCCTGTTTATGCTAGAGACTAACTTGGGGTAGACGCTGCTGTGAAGGTGCGCCTTGCATCCAGACGTTAGCTGGGCGCAATTGTACACCTGCTTTATTGCGCTAAAGTGCCACACAAGAGGAAATAAATATAAACGATAAACTTTAGTGTTATCAAGAACAACCAAGAATTTTCGCAAATGTAACTCGTATCTAAAAAAAGAAAAGAAAGCAAAAGAAAACACAGCAGCGCCCACTAATTGTATTCGTGTTTGTGTAGTACAATTTTTATTTATACACTTGTATTTTTGTGCTTACACAAACACAGTCACTACAGTTACAGTGCTTGTAGCCCTTACGATTCAAGAGAGAAAGACGCTTATGTATAGATAAGCCTCCGTATGCTAACATATACCTTTACAGTAAGCCAATAACATGAACTGTTATTTCACATCAAAAATTTTAGGCTGTCGATTATAAGCAGCTTCACTACAATGCATGTAATACGCCCAGGAAAAAAAAAATTTTACAGTGTTGTCTCTCTTGCATTCGCTTACAAATTTTCTAAGTTCTTAAACTCTACCAAGAGCCGAAGGTGTAACACGTAAACAACGCGCGTTTTGTTTACGTGCTCGATCTATCCGTGCTTGCTGCGGCGTACCTATATACCTATATTACTATACGCGTCGTCGTTACGATCGACCTTGCGGCTTATTTAAGCTACCGTAGATTATCGTCGAGCGCCATGTTACGGGGTGCGCGGGGGAGGGAAATTACGTAGGGAACAGAACATGCCCTTATGTCGTGCCTTATGTAATTTCAGGTGAGCTTATCAGGCCCGGAAATCCTTGACAGCACTCCTCGTATTTTGTACAAATCTAACGATCTGTAGACCTTATCTGATGTCACTGTAGTCAAGCCTAGACGTCGGGTGCTCCACTGTCTTATGACTCAAGGCCACGTACGTCCCTGATACAAGGAGGAGCTTAATATTTAATGTCAGGTATAGGATTGGGACCACGAAATTATTAAAGTTGACGACACACACATATACATGCATTAATAAATAAAGACTCTCAACATTATGAATAATAAAAAAATAAATTGAATCTAGAGTATTAATTGAACAATAAGAAATTGTATGTGTGTGTGTGTATGTGTCTGCAATAAATAATAGAGTAGGTTATAATAAACCTCAGTAAGGAGACTAATGTCCCCTGTATATTTATAACTTTATCCAGGGTACAACTTTCGCGTCCTACGCAGCGGGCAGACCTCGCGAGCTAATAAAAATAAACGCACTTCAAAACCTTTGACTTACTTCCTTTTCGCTTCGGTTTCGGGCGTAACCGGCCGAGAGGTTCCTCAGTACTGTGAGAGGAACTGGTGGGCGTCCCCATCTGCTGAGCTCCTTGAACTCGACTTGGTAATTGCCACCTAAAGTTACCGGGTACTCGAGTGACGTCGACCTTGAAACTCACTCTCTTGCGTTCAACTCACCGGCTCGTACACCTCACCTCTCTTGTTCACGCGTACACACCGCGTTCAGCTCCGCCTCGCAACGGTTCCCAAGCTAGTCTGTCTCCTTTTTTTCTTCTCCATCACTTCACTCCCCTTCTCCTGCCTCCCTTTCCCGCATCCGCGAACCCCTCGCGGTTGCGCCGTGATATAATATTCACCTTGTCTTTTTCATCAAGTGCTCCAAAGTAACTATAAAGCTAGGAGAGAAAGTTTTGTTGCGTGTTTTATGTAAATTTAAGACTTAGTTCGGTGACTTAGCTGTGTAACAAAAGCTCAAGAAAACCAGGCCACTGTAAACTTGCCTGAAGAGTAAATCATTGAGAGAAAAGAAATATATTTCCGTGGATTTTGATTCTGACACTAAAGGCAGCAGGCTTACTATTGTTATCGCCACGAGTACTCTTGTGTCGAATGAGGTTCATCGTTGTGGTCAACCTTGTAAAATTTTGTAACTGCATGCGAGCAAGCAGCGTTTTACCAACGGTTATAGAAGTAAGGTAAGTTTATAGAAACAATAAATTGTTAAATCATTAAAAATATAAATCTTAAACCTTATAACTCATATTATTCGTAATATCAATCGTTTCTGGGTTTTCTAAATTTATTAAATTATCAGATAAGACATTTCTGGATTTTTTGTTAGAATTTATTTTCTCAATTAGAATATTTCAATTATTTAAGTGTAGAAAGTATACCAAAATTCAAAATTTTAGTTCATAAGAACATTATTTTAACATTGAATAATAAATAGAATATCAAGGAAAATTCAAATAAACAACGTATGACAACGACTTTAACAAGGACGTGAGATTAAAAAAAAACAAGATTTGCTACTTCTGTATTACGTAAGACACAAACCTAAAAAGTAGGTTAACGCCTGCTCAATGTTTATTACTTCATTCATTGTTTTGTATATCACTCGGTGAAAACTAACACCACAACGCCAAGTCAATAAATTTGAAGAAAAGTATACTGTAAAAAGAAGGAAATAGGGCCCTTAAGCCGACGCAACGACTGGTTCCTGACGAACCAAACTTAAATTTATTTGTTCAGTGAATAAATCTGCGAGTTTCGCCCTTCACTTATGAAAGTTTGGACGTACCACTATACTTTTGTAAAAAAAAAAAAACGTTATATTTAATTTGTTTTTTCTTATTTTTTATATTTTTATATTTCCATTTTTTTTTAAAGGTCACTGAATCTATTCATGCAAAAAATCTATAGCTCTAAAAAGCAATAAAGTTAACTTCAAAATAAGACCCAGGTTTGTGTATTGTAACTTTAAAATAACATTATGAAGTTTAATTAAAATCTTTTAGAGTAGATCATACTATCAAGGAAAAATGTAAGTCGACATGGATTTTTGGTTAATTTGTATGGAAAAAGTAAGATAATAAAATTATATGTCCAAATAACATACGGTATATATCAGGTGTACAATTTCTATATAATATATTGCGTATGTGTAGGTGTTTATATTACTGGTTGACTTTTTTAATGGTTTCAAGTGATCATTTTTCTTTGCGTGCACAAAACTTAATTTTTGCTAAAGCTTTAAAAAAATTAAGAAAAAAACGTAGTATTCTTTTGATTGTAGACTGGGGATGCTACAGTTACTAGAAAATGGTTAGAGAATTAGTAAAATAAAATGAGGTTATTTTACCTCAAACAGATGACGACTATTAAATACCTAAATATTATGCTCTAACATTTTTATATACTCATACCTACTTGCTAGACATATTTTTTATTTACACTGTAAAGTTTTAACGTATAAATTCCAAGCAATACTTTAGTTGTTCCGTTTTGCTTGTAGGTGTCAATGACTGATGACACTGAGTTACATCAAAACTATTTATTAATACCTTACTGGTAATTCTTACTACCAAAGTACGAAATTATAGCTTTATAAGACTTGACCATCTTTTAATGTTTTCAATTAAGCACTTTATACGTTCTGCTTAGAGCAGATATGACTAACTGCGATAATGTATTAAACGACTGTTGAAATATGAGTTGCTAAGGAATATAAAATTTTAAGTTAAAATAAAGTTTAATAAGCAAGTAGAAATCACAATATTGATTCATCATATACTCAAAGCATGAATAATAACAGATTATTAAGTAAGTCACTAGGTTCTAGACGTGACTAGTAACTAGTGCTTTCACCTAACATTAAATATTGTTGTTACTGCCCATAAGAATTAATACCATGGAGACGGTACATGAAGAATTGATGAACCTTTTAATATTATTGCGTTAATGATAAGCATAAGACAGACGTCTCCATAAATTTTTTTTTTTCTTAAGTTATTTTAACAATGTTATATAAAAAAAACATTAGTTTAAGTTTTTTTTTGCGGCACTTGACTTTCGTTTTCCTTCAGTTGTAAATTGTTTTCAAGTTACTGCATGAATAAAAAAACAAAAACAAAATCAAAAAGTAAGTAAGTTAGCATTTCATATAGTCTGAGTGAAATTGTCACATACTTTAAACCGTGTTTTAAATGAACGTTCTTTATTCGATTTTTATAAGTTGATTGATATTAAATGCTTTAGTTTAGCTACGTCATGGATTAAACATACATTGTAGGAATTCACCATCTCACAAATATTTGAATGTCTGCTTACTTTAAAGTTATATTCAATCTAGAGTGGACAAAACATTATGAATGGATTAGACCAGCAGAAAAAAAGAAATACCAAGCCTACTGCAGGCAATAAAACGTTTAAGTTGAGTAATATAAAGATAACTTTTACTAAAAGTTATAATAAAGGTAATCAAGATAGAGAAAAAGTAAATGCAGTAAGAAAAAAATAAAATGTTTAGAACTTTTTTCGAAAATATCTTCATCGAGTGTGGTTCTTTAAAAAAATGTAAGTACGCAAAAAAATGATAAAAGCCAGCTAATTTTTCTTGCTGTTAGGTTTTCTCTCTGATACTGTTTTTGTCTACTTATGGAAAGATAATCTTACTCAACCCAAGGCTGTTTGTATACTAAACATTGCTCAAAATCATAGATCCTTAAATGAAGATGCATATTGTGTATAAGGCAGTAAAATAATGGTAAGAGATCACAGTGACCGATTTTCCATTAAAGCAAATGTAGGAAAAGATAAAATTGCATGATATGTTTATCTTGCAGTGATACTAATACTATTTTAATTGACAAATGCTCCAAGAAAGTAATGAAAAAATAACGAATAGCTATCCATACAAGATACTGTGACGTGGAGTTTTCTGGCTTTGTGGCTTGGAAGCGCGTATTACAGAGCCATCCCTATCACCTCGCACTAAGAAAATTACCAATAAGTTTTTCACTTACTTACTGCTCTTAGTGTTATCTGGTATACCTTGGTTCTGCTGTCCCCTCACTTGAAATTCACATGCAATAAGGGGTTCCGTCACTGGTGGGTGGTTGGATGCCAGCAAAATTTTCAGTACAATGTATTGTTTATTTTACCAACACAACACTAATAAATACACTGGATATTACTAAGCACCATTTGACGCTACGCAACGCTTTGTTCTCCCAACCCACACACTCGCTAAAAAATTACATAGTTTCCTACCTTAGTAAATATTTCTACTTGGAAAAGTTCTCTCGTACTACGCAACTCTCTTACGCTTTGTATCCCAAAAAGCCTTTACACAGGCACACACTCTCTCCCTCTCTCTCTCACACTCTCTCTCTCAAACACAACAAGAGGTGTCACTTACTACGCACTACGGTCCTCATGACTTTACCTTGACATGGGCCGTTTCCTCTAGCATCCTGGATATTCTTTACTGTGCTCACCTCGCTCTGTCCTTCCGTTTACTTAGGTCATATGGGGTCGTCGGAGTCGGAGCCTTAAGGCACATTTGGCATAGTGCTTAAGATCTCAGCAGCATTTGTGAGAATATGAACAAAATGTATATTAGTTATGTAACTAGAAATATTTATTATGTGGCATAAGCACTATAAGTCTATGAATATATGTACATGAAGAGTGTGTGGTGGCTCGATCGGCTAGTAGTGGGACGGCACGCGGGAGACTGCAGGTTCGTTTCCTCGCCAGTGCGACTTTCCCGAGCAAGCACCTCTGTAAATTTTCATATGTGATTTTTTACCACGCAATACTCCTCGTGAAGGAAAGGGCGACCTTTTTGCAGTGAAATGGCCTACCAGATGGACCCTTTGCTCTCGAGGGGGTCTATGGGACATCATCAACGTACCAGTGAACTACAACTGTATCAATGTAACCAATAATGTAACCAATAATGTAACATGTAACCATTACTTGTAATATGAAGCAAATATAATGTAACAATATGCCTTACTTGTACCAAGGCTATAAGTATTTGTTTATAATGAAGCTTAATAAATAAATACCCTACGTTAGTAGGTATTTATTTAAAAAAATAAATAAATCAAAAGAAATACGCACATGTACTTTTAATAGTTATTCAGTTATAGAGATTAAATATGACCGTTGCCTTGTATGCACCCCCTTTTAGAGTCTTATTCGGCTTAAAGAAGAGACGTTGTAATATTAAATTAATGTCTAATAAGTGTTTTACTAATTTATTAAAAAAATTTCTCTAAGACAAATTTAATAATGTCAACTTTTAATGCAGTAATACAACACATTATTAAAAACTGCGAATTTTTGTAACACTATTATGAACTGACGTATTCATTTGAAAGCTCATTTAAATTCAAGAGTTTTCTTAGCTTAAAAAATTACAAAATATCAATAAAAGAAATAATTTATATTCATTATTCAAATCTGTGCTTGCATAAAAAACGAGAAATCACTGACCTCTTAATTTTTTTAGAACTTAGTAATTTACGTATAATTTTTACAACTCTAAAAATTTCTTATGAAAAAGGTATAAACAAAGTTGTTGTTTTGAGAGGAATTAAAATAAGATAAGGCATTGTACAAATTAAGAGAAAGTCCGAGAGCTTAGTACAAATTAGAAATAAGTAGGGGTATTGCCAGTGCCTATGCTAAAGAGTGTGAAGATGTTTTAGCACTGATTTGAGCAACAATCCATTGTGGCCAGCAGTGGAACTACGCACACGTTATCTATTGGCTGGTGACTCGAAGGCTTAACTCACAAGAGAGCTGAGGGAAGATGAAGAAGTGAGAAGTACGAAGTACGTATATGCGTGGAACTAGCTATAACCTATAGCTACAGTTTATTACTCATACGCACGGAGAAGATCATAGCTCACAGTTTTTTAAAGACGTTCATCATATTCAGAGGGGTAATGTTGTAAGTGCAGTGAGGGGGAAACGACTATGCGGCCGCACCGGCAACTGTTTTGTTTACATTTATATACCTATATAACCCCGGTCTGTCACTTTTGTGCGGGTATCTCTGTAGTTTTTCCACATGTTCCAAATGCTGTAAAGCTTCTTGTTAGAATGGTGTAACGATACCATGTCACTTGAGAGTAAGGAAAACGGTGCCTGGCTCTACAGTGTAATACATACCATGCCGTTAGAGCAGTAGAAATCTACGGTGCCTCGAATTCCTAATTCCTTAGTCTACAGATGTTTTATGTCAAACCGAAATCTAAGTAAGTGACACAAGGCCAACCACAAAGACAAAGACAAAAAACCGAGAAGATCTGCGCGTATTACTTTTCTCGCTTTTCCTTCCGAAAAGCAAGACAAGCTTTTTCAACGCAATTGATCATTCATTTTACTATAGTTACAAAAACATAATCGTTAAGTTTTTAGAATTTTTTCTTTTATTTCTCAAAAAATGACAAGCTTTACACAATAAACTTACGTATCTGCTCTATTTATTAACGAGCGCCA
The DNA here is from genome assembly GCF_000648655.2 of Copidosoma floridanum. Next base: position 2,299,026 of record NW_019379981.1, read on the forward strand.
TTACCCCAATGACCCAGTTTACTCAATTATTTCTCTTTTTTATGATAAGTGAAATCATTAAAAAATAACTAAACGCATTTACAACAACAATACAAGGTGCTAAGATATTTTCTTTTAATAAGCGATATTATTTACAAATATACAAACGCTTTTACCTTAACTTCCCAGCACGCTAAAGTCTTTTTTATTTTTAAAATAATTTATATTTTATTACCATTAATACATAGCTCAACTACAAGAATACGATAAGGCTTTAGTCAAATCTCAAGCTTCAGAACTTAACTCTAAATGTAACTAACTTTTAGTCTTCCTATATCAAATGCATTGATCTGAAGTACTTTTAGATCATCAAGAAAAAGGTCTACTATAATTTCTCGAGGCTAAGCTTTGAGAAATATTGGTGGCTTTACAACCCAGACACAGATATAGCTAAGCTTCAAAGGAGAGCCTTGAAATATCACTCGAAAGAAAAAAAAGCAAACAAATTAGAAACCAACATCAAGTATCATGGCATGGCTCCTTTTTGAACACCCACGTAGTTATATTATATATCGTCAAGAAAAAAAAAATCATAGTGTAATCTAATAATTAGACTTAGAATAATCATTGCAGTAATGGTTACTTGCCTTATTGTATTATACCTGTAGAGATATTTATAAAATAAAAACAAATAAAAAAGATAATTAGAATTATAAAACTTACAAAATTCATTCAATATATTGTAAATGTTATGTTGATATGTTTATAAGAAAAAAGAAAAAAAATATAAAAATCTCTCCGACTTAACACTTACAAATTTACTAACTTAAATTACCATACAAATAAATCACATTTGATATATAGTTAATGATATGTAAATATGCTTCTGAAGACAAGAAAAATAAAAAGAAACACAAAACTCTTAGGCTTAGCACTTGCGCATCTACTAGTTAGGATAACTATACTTATATAAGATTTTTCCATATTCTGTTATATTCGTGTAAATATGCGTCTACATAGTTATTTACATAAAAACACATTATAACTGTGGAACCCGGTACAGACAATCACCTATCATATCTTAAAACAAGACATCGGTCCAAAGCTTACAACTATTAGCCTTTTTTACCAACTCACTTTTACTTTTTTGTACTACCATACCCAAAACCATAGTAACCACAATAAGAGTTCTTCCAATTATTATTTTCTTATCTCTCATAAACGACTTCTCATGTATTAGAACATTGCAATTGAATTTTTATCACTCATAACATATCTGTGCAGCTATTAACTAAGGCTTAATTCAACCCCTTCAAAAAGCTCATGTAGCTTAAAAGGCGTCTCACCATTATTATACTCTAAAGCGATATTTTGTACGTACGTCAACGCTTACAAACACATGCTATGTATCAAACGAATATAAAAAATAAACGTTTTCCATAAAAAAAATAAAACAATGAAAAAGATAGCGCTCATGCACTATTTTCTCTTGTGCGGTACTGGGTTCAAATCTTACTCGGTGTAAGTTTTTTTTTTTTTTTCTTCTTCTTGTATTTGGAAAAATATTACATCAAATAATTGACACTTTTCTAAAACAATTCACGCATTATGATTTATCTGTGACTGAAAATCTTTTTTCAATCCTTACAACATAAATATATGAACCAAGAAAACCAATTTAAATTAAAAAAACTTCCAAAGGTTAGTAAACCCTATTCTATTTTTTATATTCATATAAAAATTTTTGAAAAGCGCTTGTATAAAGGATTATTTGTGTAATATAACTCAAACTGGAGGTTCGTTCTTTAGGAATGGTACATCGCACGTTTCAATATGTTCTCGGTAACTTTAGTCGTCGAAGTCCAAACAAAATCTTTTTAATTACTGTTTCTGAGAAAGTAATTATTAAAAAAAACGATTATCACAGCTTTGTTTATGATCACACCTTTAGTAAGCAAAAATGCCCTCTCTCTCTGCAGTTTTCCGGGTTTGAGACTGGCACATTAAATTTTTAATGTCTAATAAGTGTTTTACTAATTTATTAAAAAAATTTCTCTAAGACAAATTTAATAATGTCAACTTTTAATGCAGTAATACAACACATTATTAAAAACTGCGAATTTTTGTAACACTATTATGAACTGACGTATTCATTTGAAAGCTTGATTGTTTTCTGAAAACACTACAATTATTTAATGAAACGATTATCTCACAACTAGAATTGAATAGTATAGTAAAACTCTTAGTGATACATACAGATCTACATAGTTACAAAAATAATAATTATTGCATGCTGAACAAAAATTTAGAGAAACGTGAGTTTTTGATTCTTATCATACACATCAGCAAATTCTATCGTTTTTATCCCATTAAATGGGATAGGTTATTTGTTGGTGTCACAAAAACAAGAAATTTTCTTGTTCCATTCTAAATTTGTTCTATTCTGGATGGAAAAAGATCCAAAAGACTTCAAAACTTCCATCGTGAACCGTTTGGCTGAAATTCAAGAAAATCCTGAGGAAAGCGAATGGCGATAGGTTTCCTCATAAAAAAAAAAAAACTTGATGAATGACAAAATTCGCACTTGGTAGTCCAAATAACGAAAGTCGTTGGTTTAAGGGTCCAAGTTTATTACTAAAAAACGAGGGTAACTGGCCAAAACTAAAATTCATAACTCCCGGAAAAAGTTTAAAAGACATCGAAAGAAAAAAAGCTTTTGAACATACAAAAAGAACCACCTTTAACTGAATTTTCGCGCTTTCATCGTGGATCGAAAACAAACTGCATAGTAATGAGGTTATTACGCTCATAAAAAATTGTATTAAAGTACTTGCAAATAAAGGCAATTGATTTATGTCTCAAAACTTCAGAGAGCTCATCTTTTTCAATAGAAATTCAAGCACTAAGAAATTCAAATAAAATTTCGAAAGGTAGTAAAACATATAACTTAAGTGCTTTTATTGACAAAAAAAAATCTCAGAAACATGGAAGATTGTCAAATTCTGACAGTAAAAACAAAAATGTAATCTATGAGCCAACTATCTTAGACAGTCAAGATCACCTTACAAAACTTTAAATAAAGTATTATCACGAGAAATACCTTCACATAAGTCACAATACCGTTCTCAACGAGATAAAGCAAAAATTTTGGATTCTCGGTGTCCAACAAGCCTTATGAATTTAAATTTTTAAATGCACAATTTGCAAGATGAGACACGGAAAACCAGCGAATCCCAAAATGGCTGCACTACCGCACGCTAGAGTTGAGTATAGGGAAAGACCTTTTTACATTGGTGCCTTGATTTTTTCGGATCTATTTTTGTCAAAGTAATATGAAAAAACAAAAAGAGATGGAGTGTCATGCTCACTTGTTTGGCAACCAGAGCTATTCACTTTAAAATTGTTCACAGCTTAAATACCAACTCAGCTGCTTTCGCACTCAAAAGGTTTATTGCTCGGCAGGAATAGCCTCCTGTAATTTATTCTGATATTGAGACAAAATTTAAGGGCATGTGCAGTGAGTTAAAAGAGAAAATAGTTAAATTACATAAATCAAAACAAAAATTTGAAGAAGTTTCAGCATATCGAGGTTTTTATTGGAGGTTTAACCCCCCTTCTGCTCGACACATGAGGGGAGCATGGGAGAAATAGATTCGATCTGTAAATACTGCAATATATACATCACTAAAGAAATAGGCTCCAAATAAAGAAACCCTTTGAACGATTTTTGCAGGAATTAAACATTCAGTAAACCCTCGACCATTATCTCATATTTTATTAAGCCCACGTGACTACGAAGCACTGACACCAAACCATTTTTTAGTATGTACCATATCCTGAGAGATTTGTTTTAATTGCAATAACCCTTCAACTTTTTGCTCTCGTAAACAGAAGAAGATTTCAGTATTCGTCACTATTTTTTTTTGGAGAGCTGGCTTCGAGAGTACCTTTCTTTATTATTACCAAGGTCAAAGTGGCATGACTAAGAAATACCCTTGAAAGTAAGGGATGTGGTGTTGATTGCCGATAAAGATATCAAGTAAACTCAATGGAGGAAGGGACTCATAATTCGGGGTCTTCTCGGTTCAGACAAGCAAGTTCGTGTAGCATAAATTAAAACTGCGAACGAAATTATAAAGGGTCCAACGAGAAAACTAGTTAAATTTTTCGAGGTTAAAAATTAGAATTTTGTACAGGGAGAGACAATGTTACAATCTACTAATTATTTTTTGTAGTATGTTCACCTGCTAAAAATTTAACTTGGTTTTCTTATCTTAAGGGCTGCTCTAGCACAAAGCAAAAAACCGTGCAGGGCCGTGCCACAGCCCGTTGAATGAGGGCTGGTCAAGAACATCTATTCTCCTTCACTGAACATTCTGATAGTTTGATAAAAGAAGGGAACTACAGAGTGGAAGTACAAAGGGGCACCTTTGCAGATGCTTGATCAGGAGCTAGTTTCTCAAGACGTAAGAAAAACTTTTTTATATCAATGAGAAACAGTAATTCTCTTATTATTATAATCGTTATAAGAATGTTTTAACTGTTTTCGTTTTTCAGCGTTTAACAGGCGAACGTACATGATTGAGCTCGTTGTCATGACAATTTCAAATTAAAAAATGTCATTTTTTAAAAACACGTGTAGGATTCGTTTTCGGCAGATATTTTTGAGAACCGGTTTCCGATAACATCGAGAAAAAATCCAAGTTGTTGTCTGGGTTTAAATAAAGAATATCTGTTTTTTTTTCTTGAAAAGTTATGTTTATTTTTTATTCATTCAACTATGCAACGAAACGATAAAGAATAAGTGAAGTTTGAAATTGCCAATATATTGGAACCAGAAGGCCTATTCTATTTATTAACATGAATTAACTTCGTTAAGTTAAAAATCACCGATGGTTGCTCACTTAAAGATGCATTTAAGTTACTAATAATGTTTACCCCCCTAATGCTTGTGCATTTTACATTTGAATAATGATAAGAATAGTTGATTTCAAAGTCACCGATGTTTGTTTACTGAAGGGTGCATTTTAGTTATTAATAATAATTAAAAAAAAAACTTATCAACAATAATTTAATTAATGGAGTTCCTAATCTTCAATAATTGTACACCAGGAGCTGCATTTTATTGATTAGTAAAAACAAAAATAGTTGGGTTTTAAGCCACCAATTTTTCGACGTCAAAAGGCGTATATCAATAACTAATGATAATTAAATTGATTCAAATTCTAATGCTTGTTCGTCTAAAGACACTTTTCATTTGTTAGTAATAACAAAAACCCGTTGCTTTTTCAAATCACCACTGCTTGTTTGCCTAAGAACACATTTTTGTATTGTTAATACTTAAAAAAAGTTGGATGGCTCCCTATATTTGCTTAGCTTAGGGCATATTGGATTAATAAACACTCTTTATCAAATATTTTTAATTAATTTATAAGTGACCAATGCTTGCTTGCCGTAGAGTTAATATTGTATCTATTTTTTCTTTAGAAACAGTTTATTGATTGCTATTGCTTCCATATTCAAGAACTAATGTAATTATTTTCAATATGTAAAACCCATTTATCTTTTGACAGCGACTGTTTTCTTGACAATGGGTGATTTTTTTTGTTGCTCTATACTTCAAAATACTTAATTTATTACTAATCTATGCTTTTGAGACTATGAAATAATGCTTTCACTATTTGACATCAAAAAATAGTTTTTACTAACACTTGCATAATATTTTAACTCTTTATTTTAACAATGCTAAAATATTTTTAAAATATGCCTACACTACGCCACTTAATCTTATAATAGTGATCAATCTCTTGTACTTACATGTAGTTATTTTCATGCTTTTTAGATGACAGCTGTATCAAATTAAGAACATAGTATGAAGAAAAAGGACGACAAGTAATATGTCGTGGATATTTTAAAAGGCAATAAGTTACCTAATCCTACCAAAGTTCGCAAATATAAATTCTAAAAATAAAAAAAAGACTAATTATTGAAACTCACAATCACTTTTTTTTTATTATAGGTTCTATTGTAAAGATAAACACTTTCGAACTGTATATCTGAATTATTCATGCACTACTATGCAAACAAGAATTGTGAATCAATCCATAAGTATATTAGTATTTATAACTATACGTACATTTGATACCTTTTTTTATGTGATAGTAAGCAATTTGGACCTTTTTTTAGGAAATGTAGAATAACCTATAAGCGTCTAATTTTAAAATGTATAAACTGTTAACGGAGTGTTATAAATAATTAATACTGGAGCAAACGAGCTGGTTATCTGCGTTTTAAAAAAAAGCTTCAAGTATAACAAAACCAATGTGTGAATGTCAATAAATAGCTTTAATATTTTATAAGAAATGTTTCTTAATGCATTTATAAAATTTAGAATTACACTTATGTTGAAAATGTCCTGCAACCAAAAACTAATTGTTTATTGGTTGCACAACTTTAACCTTGGTCCAAACAAAAGTCACTCCTGGAATAGTTTCAGCAATTTTAGAACATTTTGGACAAGAAACACTGCTGAAATCGTTATGTATGATACTTAGTATGAGTAACAAAATTTGTATAAAGATTTGTAAGGTCGATTTTAGTAGAAAGAGAAACTGGATAAGAAAATTCATTAATATCGAGGAACTGATTCGTCTACTCTTACATTGTGAGGTTTAAAAGCATAACTAAATTGAAGAAATCTCACATTTTATCTTGTTCTGTTCTTGTTCGGAAAAAAATATTAATTCTAGCCACTTCTGATAACTAAAACTGGAATGCAACACAAAGTAACATGCTCAATTGTTAAAAAGTACAAACACAACGTTTGAACTGGTCCATGTATGTTGACTGCAAAATTGAAGTCCATGACTAATTTACAATCTTATTCCCAGTAAGTAATATTTAAGTCTAGAGTCTTAACAAATTAATTGTACTTATCTGATATTATAGGTTAAAATACACTCCAGCCAGACTGTCATCCATCATTTGGTACACTTATTTCTTGATGTCTTTATTAAGTGAAGAACTTTGAATTGCTTTAATTAAACAATTGACAAAAATCAAAAAGCTTATATACGTCAACATAAATATACGGTACGCTCTTTACACTATTATGCTTGATGAGTTTTTTTGCTCTAAAGATGCTGTCAACATTCAAGTAAGAAACTCATGGTTATGCACGTATATAGATATAAAACAAAGTATTAAGGTACATAACATAGTGATTACAGCCTCTGGAATACCCGACACTCCTCTCTGACTATCACTTCTCCAACTTTATATAAATAGGTTTGTTAGTGTCAGAGTACGTGGATCGGAGATGACGGTAGGCACTCGCGAAGGAAAAAGGCACAAAAGATTTAATCTCACAATGTATAATAAAAACGTAATACAGCAAGGTCAGCTTTAGGCTGATACAGTAAAAGTAAATTTTAACAGCGGTAAAGTGGCGATCAAGAAGAGGGACAGTGTATCGGTCGGCTGCCGGAGAAGTAGAAGAACTAGTGAGCGTTGCCAGACGACCACGAAGAGCTCAAATGACTGTAGTGCCCGATGTCTCCATAAGGCGGCGCATGTGTGAGCAAACCGGGAACTTTGATTGCTCAAAGCTCACTTTCTTGACACTCCCTCCCTTTGAGTCAATCTAGAATTTCGTCTGAGATTCAATCAACTCTGAAAGTTACATCTGAAGATTGATTTTACTGTGAAGTTATGATTCGGTGGTCTCAATGGAATTATTGTCTTCCTGGTTTGACATATCTGAAATGAATATAAGTAGTTACAATGTGCGATTCGTGTAATTGTAAGTCGATCATTGAATACTTAGTATTTTATCTCTGAGGTAATTGTGGCTTTCTGTGGGCAACGGTTTTGTCATTATATCGGCTTCATTCTCGGAAGACGAGATCCACTGAACTTTAACTTTGTCTTGTTGCACACAGAATTTGATAAAATCTCTATGAGTATTTGCCATCTGGCTCTTTGAACCCGTGGTTTCTCTCTCTTTTAATTGACTCTGAATTGTCTTTATGTCATCGTCGAAATTTTTCAATCTATGACAACCATCCATTTGGGTGCATTTTATTGCTGATTGATTGTCACACCAAATTGTGACTGGGTATAAAGTTTTTCCTATCATGTTTCTGATCGCCTTGTCCAGAGAAATCAATTCTTGACAAGCATCGCTCATAGCTAAATATTCAGCTTGACAAGTAGAGAGAGTTACATACGATTGTTTGTGGCTTCTCCAGTTCATAGTGTCTCCAAAAAGCTTTATAATAAAACCTCCTGTTGTTGAAGAATCCTCCAAGTCTCTGAAGCTGGTATCAGTCATGGCATATAGGTTATCTTCTTTTCCTCTGAATATCAAACTCATATCTAAAGTACCTCTAATGTATCTGAACACTCTTTTGACATCTTTTCAATCATTTTCAGTGGGTTCCGATTGTCTTTTAGATAAGTAATTAACTGCAAATGGAATGTCTGGTCTGGTAGCTCCTGCCAGATAGAGAAGACTTCCAATTGCCTCTCGATATGGAGCTTTTGTCCGCTGCGCTACTCCTGTAGTAGTAAGCTCTGAATTTTTAAGTTCTCTATTCTTTACTTGTCTAGTTACCATTGGAGTTCTCTGAGGTTTGCTATCAAGCATGTTGAATCTTTCCAAAATTTTCTTCGTGTATTCTGATTGGGAAAGCGTTAAAATTCTTTGACTTCGGTCTCTGGAAATTTTTATACCTAGAAACTGTTTTGGTTCTCCCAAATCTTTCATCTGAAATGTTGTACAGAGTTTAGATTTGATTGCCATTAATCTACTTGCGTCATTTCCAGCTAACAGGATATCATCTACATACAGTACTAGAATAATCATCTGATTATTTTTACGCCAAGTAAAAAGACAAGGTTCGTTTATGTCTTTTTCTAAGCCTAGTTTTAATGCTTCTTCGGTGAAACGTTTATTCCATCTCTTTGGGCTTATTCGAAGACCGTAAATCGATCTTTTAAGCCGACAGACCTTTTTGCTCTTGAATTCTCCTTCGCACTCTATTCCGTCTGGGATTTCCATACATAGGTCTTCTTCTAGTGTCCCATTTAGGAAAGCGGACTTCACATCCATCTGACAGACGTCTAGGTCGTATTTTTTGACCATAGCTAGTGCTGCTCTGATAACTGCCAGTCTAGATACTGGGGCATAAGTTTCTCTGAGTTCGTACTCCCTCCTGTCTTTAAAACCTCTGATTACTAATCTTGCCTTGTAAGTTATTTTACCTTCTGAGTCCAGTTTCCTTTTGAATACCCATTTCGAATCTATCGTGTGTACTTTAATACCATTTTTGTCCAGGGAGGGTCGATCTATTATTTCTCACACGTTGCTAGATTCCATGGATTTGAGTTCATCAGTGATTGCTTCCAACCACTTTTCTTTATCAACTGAATTAACCGCTTCTCTGAAGTTGATAGGATCTTGATTTGTTCTGGCTATAAAAGCATAAGTCAGTTCATCCTCTGAATTTATGTTTTCTAAGTCGGTAATTCTTTTTAATGTGAAATTGATGTCAGGAGACGTATCTTTTTGCGCCAACCTCAAGTGGGACCATGTTGGTCTGTTAATTCTAGCTGTTCTGTATAGCAGCTTTCTCGTCTTTGGCACGATCTCTGCTGTCGTCTGATCAGCTTCTTTTTTCTTTGGTCGGCCTCTCCTAGCCTTGCTAGACTCGTGTGCATGATTAGGTTCTAGTATGTCTTCAGAATGTAAAGTTTTGTCTTTTTCTGTCTCTGATTGGAAATTCCAGTTTTCCAAGATCTCGGTTTCATTGAGTTTTGTATTTCTTCTGATGTCGTTATATACTATTTTTTCATTTAACTTGAAATTTCGAGAAATGAAGAAGTTCTTGGTCTCTGGATGCCATATTAGATACCCTGTTAAGGTAAAACCTACTACTATGGCTTTAAGTGCTCTCTCTGAGAATTTTGTTTTGGTTATTGGGATTTTAGCGTATGCTAAACACCCAAAGCGTCTGATTTTGTCTAAATGGGATTTCTGACTCTGATTTATTTTACTTATTGGTGTTTCGGAATTAATACTTGAATGAGGAGTTCTGTTGTATATATGAGTGGCCACTTCAGTAGCCAACGACCACATACTAGCGGGTAATCCTGAATCGAGCATGAGTGCTCTAATTTTCCATTGAATAGATTTATTGAATCGCTCTGAAGTGCCATTAAGTTCAGAAGTGTGTGGTGGAGAGAATTCCCCCAGTATCTTTTCTTTTTCCATAACCTCTGAGAACTTTCCTCCAGTAAATTCTGTTCCATTGTCTGTTCTAATATAACAAACCTTGGCATCAGTACCTAATAAACTTCTGACATGTTTGAGGTACTCTTCTAAACAGTCACCTGCCTGGTTTTTGTTTCTGACGGAGTATGCTTTGGCATATCTAGAATGATCGTCTATAAAGACTATGATAAAACGGTTATCTCCTGGGTACGAGTCTGGTTTTATGGGACCCATTGTATCTACATGTATTCTTTCTAATGGTCTGTTGGCTTTGACTCTAACCTCTGTGAAAGGTAATTTTTCCATTTTGGCTAATTTACATGTTTCACAGTCCATTATTCAATCTGTGAATTTTACTTTAGATAAAATGTACTAAGATTTTTGTAACTGTTTTAAATATTTTAAAGATGCGTGTCCCAATTTAATGTGCCACATCAGGCCTTCGTCTAACTTCTTCTGAATGTTAATAATGTTGTTGGAACTTACATCTGATATAATTTTGTCAATTTCATCTGAATTGCTGTTGTCTAAATCAATGTAGATTTTTTCCAGTAACAAATTGTTTGGCTTTAGTAAAGTATGATCTTCTGATTGCTCTTCTGAATTATTGAGTTCATCTTTCTTCTCCCTCCCAATCTCAGACTGGGTATTCTCTGGACTGATAGACTCATCCATAGACTCTGAATTTTGACTGTTGAGAATATCCACAATGTCAGTCTGAGATTGTGTCATGAACTCGTCCAGTGAGACTATCTGTGCCGAGAACTGATATTTATTCCAATTTCTAGTTTTTGCAGTGGTTTAATTTTCAACTTCTAACTCTATTATCCAGTTCGGTTTCTCATATATGCCTGAGATATATATTTTTCCCGTTTCCTTGTCGAAGATTTCTAGATATTTGTCATCTTAATAGATGCCTAAACCGGCATCGGCAAATTGCCTTAAGGAGATCAAGTTGTTGGAGATGTCCTTCGCAGCTATCACGTTTGTTAATTTAAACTGTTCATTTAAATTTAGTTTAAAAATTAAGTCACCTTTCCCATCAATAATGATGTTGGCTGAGTCGTTTATATTTGCACTTCTGATGAATTCTTTGTTGCATTTTTTAAAATTTGTTAGGATAATTCCTTTGTTAACAACGTGATGAGTTGCTCCGGAATCAGCAATAAAAGATATTTTAGTTTTACCTCTGTAGTTATCTTTATGATTACCTGTTAACATAGCCTTAAATTTGGTTGCCTGTTGTTGTTTGACTTGTGTACTCATGTTACCTTGCTTTTTATTTACACGGCCATTACCTCTGAATTTAAAATTACTGTTGCCTTTGCCTCTACCATTACCTCTGAGCTTGCTATTGTTTTTACCTCTATTATTATTATTGTCATTAGAATTATTTTTAACATACCCATCTTTAGGATGATTCCTGTTTGGGCATGCATCTCCCTTGTGGTACTCGAAATCCTGGCAGTAAAAGCAGTACCAGAGTCCATACTGGCTTAGAGGACAGTTAATGAGTCTGTGACCGAGTTTGTTGCATCGGAAACACTTAGTGTCCTTATTCGCCTGATCGTTGACTCTCTGACTGCCTGTAGCCATGTTGGCCCTGGCCTGCTCTGAATTCGACTCTGATTGATTTCTTTCTGCCTGCAATTGTATTAGACTTGTCTTCATTTCTTCAAGACTCATCTCAGTACTTGTGGTCTGTCGCCTAACCATGTTAGCTGTACGTAGCTCTGAGAATTTGTCTGCCACGGCTTGGTAAAAGGCTGACCTCTTTTCCTCCTCAGTCAGAGGTACCATACCGTCTGAGTTTTCATACTCTCTTACTATATGATCAAACCTGTCAATGAAGTCATTGACTTTCTCTTTCGTTGTAATTTTAAGACGATATAGTTTGGCTCTGACTGACGAGGCTGTTATATTGGCTTCAGCCATTCTAAAGGATTTTAATTTATTTATAATTTCTCTAGGGTCTACAATGTTTAGTACCTTCTTGTGATAATATTCATCTAAGTGATTAATTAGCAATTCTCTAACTAGACTCTTCTTAAATTCGATTTCATCTGGAGTGTATTTATCAATTAAGTTACTATTTTCTATGAAATCTGAAAGATCATTAGTTTTTAATTCTGAAGTTAAGTGATCAAACCAAACATTGAAAGACCCTTTTTGAGTCAGAATGTAGTTTTTCTTAAAGAAAGGTTTAGAAGTATTCTTATTTGAATCAATTGATTTTCTGAGATTGTCTAGTGAATTATTTAGATTATCCAGTCTATCAGTGTCATCTAAGCTATCTCGATTATATGGTCTCTGATTAATGTTATCAAAGGGAGTTGGGAGAGGATTATTATGGGGAGTAAAGTCACTCATATTCGTGTTTCTTTAAAACCTCTGATCGTTAATGGTAGAGTTAAATAAAGGTGGTACCTCTGAGTTTCTATGGGCTCTCTGTGAATCCTGGATGGACTCTGTGGCACGTGTCAAGCTGTCAATCTTAGTAGATACTAGATTGAGAGCTTTGGTCATGAAGTTGGCAGCCTGAACAAACTCCGGAATCTTTTCTGTTGCACTGGACATGGCGTCTGCCGCCCTTTCCATCTTTGTTGACAGTGTTAAAAGTTTGTCAACTGCCATATACCAAGATTAGATTACTTCTGCTTGTTCAGCTCCAACGTTCCTGATTTCAACAGTCTCTGGTTGCTGAATGGTGTTGTCAGTGTCCTCTGGTCTTAGTTGAGGGGTAGTCGTGTTCTCCGACAACTCTGAAATTGTGAATCATGTCTCAAGATTGTTTGGATTTCGCAGAAGTTGAAGCTGCTGGTTTTATATTGCCAGCACCTCGATAGACCTCTCTGATATAAATGATTCACACTCTGATACTCTGGAAAGAACAAGTAGGAGAAAAAAAATATTCTCACCTTCCTCTGAGTTGTCAACTGGTAAATCTTGAGGACTGTCCCTTGGAGGTGTTTCGGTAAAGTTGGACTCTACATTTATTTTGGACTCTTGGTCTTATTCATTCATCTAAGAAACAGCCCTCGTTGTTATTGTTGACACACATCTGAATATACCAAACACAAGAAATTAATATGTATGCATGCATTCATTATGTGGGCGTGTTCTCGTACACGGACGGCACTGCCTGTCTGGTTGGAATCAACACCTGGTTTGTTAGCACCGCTAACCTCAAATCTCACACACGCGCTCCCTTCCAACTCGTGTCACCGCACTGCGTGTAACTCGAAAAAAACGTGGGAAAGAGGTGCACTCGCGCATGTAAAACCGTAGCTTCGCGAGAAAAACTAACATCCCCTCTCCGCAATGGTTAAGAAGGTCAACTGCTGCGGGAGTTTATTAACTTGCAGCACCGCTTGCAAGTTACGTACCTATAGGTACATACACCTATTCGAAGGATGTAAATTTTAACAAACTGACACCACCAAATTAATAGGAAAAAAAAAACGTACTCTAAGTAGAAAAAAAAAATTTATCCTCTTCAAGCAAGAATTCGCGTATGTTGTTCACGTGCATGTAGCTCTCGAGGCCCGTGCGCGCCATAAAATGGCGGCCTCGCTCAGGTCTGCGTGATCGTGGTGTTCACGCGGGCTTTTATTATGTCGACCACCAACACGCACTTCTACATTGAACTACGCTGGCCATACGAGGACAATAAAAAATTTAATAGCACTGTGCCCTGCACCATTCGCTCACGCACATTATCACCCTGACACAGGAAACACGACTTGGAACCTCTGGAGCAAGACACTCTGAGAAAGAAAAAAAACTCACTGCTTTCCTTCTCTGAAGCCCTTCATGGCAAGGCCGGCTCGTCCTCTCGAGAGAAAAAAGGTGGGGACCATAACCTGTCAGAGTAGTGGGCTCGGAGATGACGGTAGGCACTCGCGAAGGAAAAAGGCACAATAGATTTAATCTCACAATGTATTATAAAAACGCAATACAGCAAGGTCAGCTTTAGGCTAATACAGTAAAATTAATATAACAGCTGTAATGTGGCGATCAAGAAGAGAGACAGTGTATCTGTCGGCTGCCGAAGAAGCAGAGGGGCTAGTGAGCGTCGCCAGACGACCACGAAGAGCTCAAGTGACTGTAGTGCCCGATGTCTCCATAAGGCGGCGCATGTGTGAGCAAGCTGGGAATTTTGATTGCTCAAAGCTCACTTTCTTGACAATTCATACACAGAATGAAATCTCAAGCCCATAAAAACGTACTTATCTAATAGCAATTTTAAGTGTTAACGGTAATAAATAAATGGTAGATGACTAAAAGCAACTATATAAATCATTGTATAACGACTCATATGTGTTATTTATGACAACCAAGTAAGAAAGCAATTTTTCCCTTCTTTGGGTGTTTCATTTTTTGCAAACCCTTTTGGGCCCTAGTGCTATCTGTAAAAAACGCAGACTAGTGGCGAAAAGTTCCATTTTATACAGAACTACATGTATATGTTAAAATCTTACCACAAATTTATCAATTTGAGTTTGAGCTTATATATGAAGTCAGAAAAAAAATTAAAACAACTAAATTGCCTGAGCACCGCTATATAAAAACTAGTATTGATTTTTCCTTTATACTTGTCATTTGAGATATCATTTCGAATTATAAGTAAGAGCACCATATAATTGTAGAAGCCCTCCTTCATCACCATAACAAAAGATATAACTATAAGTAAACTTCAAATCAAAATGTTACGAAAACTACTAAAACTCAATAACCTTACATAATTAGTAAATGAAAGAAAAACTTTATTAATAGGTGATCCTCAGGTATTATAGTCTTGCCTTGCTTATTATTATTACACTCGTTTTTTTTTACCTCTCTAAGTGCTCCTTAAGAGTTGTTTCCAACTGGCTACATTATTATATTTGTACTGTTGGCAATGCAGGTATAAAAACGTAATTACTACATATATATATAGATTGCTTGTAGTATATTCAAGTGAACAGATAAAGACTTGCAAAACTTCTGCATAGTCTCGTTACGCAAAAATATCTTTATTTTTGATAAATCATGCCCATACTATCCTCGATTATTAACAATTGAAGAAATTTTTGTTTTGATGAGAAAGCAGAAATCTATGAGGAGGTAATTTATTAAACTGCTTAACCATTTCTATAAAAGGGACTTATCTCTTGTTAACGATGTATTAACAGTATGACAAACTTAGCCTTTAAGACTCGACATGCTTAGCGTACAAGTTTTTCGTAGTTTTATACTAGCTAACTAAAGTAACGATAAGTAGTATATTTTTTTTGCTATTAATCCGTGTAACAAGGAGAACTGGCCTCCATGTTTCCAAATTCTTTTGCTCATGCAATGTATATAGAAAGAGCAGAAAGTCAAAGCTTCTCCAAATTTGTTTGTTTTTCGAAAGCTGTATATACGCTGAGAGGCGAAGAAAAGGACGCAAATGGACGACCAGCTAAGATGCATAGACACAGCAGCGCCAGCGGAAAGGGACAAGAGAAAGGTGAACGCAATTATCGAGACCTATAGCAGCTGCTATAATAAGAGTGACAGTGAGGAAAGATATGTGGCAGCAGCAGCTGCAGTGGCCATTGCTCAAGCAAGAGATTGTGAGTCATTCTGAAGTAGAGCCTCGAGCTGCATGCTTAAGCGCGAACAGTAAAAGCATTCGGTGATTTGCAGAATTTCAAGGCAAAAGTTCAGAAAAAAAAGAGAGAGAGAGCGATAAAAAGAGAAAGAGAGAAAAAAACAAAGAGAGAGAGAATTGTCGAAAAGGTGCGTAGTATTGAGAGAAGAGACAGAAGTGAGCGCACGAGCCTAGCAGCTGCTGTGTTCTTCTAAGACTACGAGATCTTTTAGTCGAGAACTACAGAAGCTGTTGAGACAAGAAGAAGAGGGTAAGAAAAAACGAAAAGAGAAAAGGTAAAGTCGTAGGACAAACGAACTGCTCGAGGACACCAGACCATATCGCACCAGGTCAAGCTCGCGGACTTTTGACCAAAAGGTTAAGCTAAAGAAACATAAAGACAGTAAAGCGTAGACAGTGTGAAAGAGAGAGTAAGCGAGCGAAGTAGTGTGTGGGTTGATGAGATAAGATGAACGAGAGACCGCTAAGTGCATCCTTGAAGTGCTGCCGTTGTTCGCGGGTTTTGCTGTGTGTGAAGGTAAAAAGCAGTGTTACGAGAGAAAGAGAGAGAGAGAGAGAAAGAGAGAGAGAGAGAAAGGAAGAGAAAAAAGAGAGAGAAAAAAATAATAGTGAGTTTTAAGAGCCAGAGCCAGCTGGGCAGAGAAAAATAGAAAGAATACAGTAGGGTCTAGGATAGTGGACAAAGTGTCAGTATGCGTATGTTAGCGTAGGTCTAGTACGAGCAAGAGCTCTTCCTGGTCCGAGAAGAGCAGGACGTTGTGAACAAGCGCTCGTGACTTGCGTAGTGCGAGGTAAAAATACTGCAGCACAGTTAAGAGGTGAAGCGTTGTGTCATGTTTTGTAAATAGTAATACTGTGTATGAGTTATTAAGTAATTCAAATAAAAGAAAAAGTGAAAGGTATGTCTTATGATAAAAGGGAAAAACTCCTGTGCCAATGCCCCTTTTTTAAAAGAAGATGCTCAAGTGGTAAGAGGGACAAAGGTTACGAACGTAATCAAGGTTTGGCAGCACTGCGTTAATACCTTGTTGTATTTCCAGGTAAAGAAACAGTGTTACATCCAAGGTCTATTTAAAAATGTGTCCTGCTATAAAACTCTGAAATAAAGTAGATTAAGTTAAATGGTATTGTGGACATTACAATGCTAAAAAATCATTGTTATAGTTTAACGAAATTAGTTTTAAAGCCCCAAACATTCTGACTAGCTTAAAAAAAAAGGTGATAGTTTTACTACATACTAACAAATTAACACAAAATTTTACAAGTACAAATGTAAGAAAAAGCCCCAAAAAGTGGCAAGAATGGCCAAAGCATGTTCAATGTGCATGTTAAACTACGATGGTATCATTTTTCAATTTTGTCAAAACTTTCAAAATCCTGATACAATTTTTTTCTAATTCCATTATTTAAACAGTGAATCATTAAACATTTTTAAAATAAGCTGAAACTGACTGTTCACTTTTTTGATGCCTACATTATTACTTAACAGATTAGCTGCGCTGCTAAATACATGTATAGGATCAGGAAGCATCTCACCACGAACATCAAGTGTAACAGAACATCTGAAAGTACAGTAGATAGCCGATTAAAGATGTATTAGGGACTTTAAATTCTGTTAAATCAAATATTGTCCATCAATTACCTGTTACGTGACTGAAATAAAACTATAATTGCCATCCTAGAAAGTAGCAGAGGTACATTAATGTCTTATTTTCAAGAGAATGATTAAAATAAGTCGTAGTTCTTAGCTTTTTCATGCTTTGTGAGGCTTACAACATTATTCATGATACAAACCATGTACAAAAGAAGTTTCAATAAAGCAGAAATAAGTTTATGAAAAAGTTGTTACTAGAATTGAAAGATGGTTGACTGTCAAAAACAGTGTCGCCTTACAAATATAGTCGCTTTCTTATTATAACTGTTTGATATATAAAATAAGTGTTAAATGGTATTGTCTGAAAACTGACCTGTTACAGTTTTGACTAAACATTATAACAATTATTTGTTAGAACTGTAGCATAAGAGTGATTAATCCAGTATGCTTGTGTAATATTTTTATTCATTTCAACCGCCAACAGATTCTCTTAAACACCCAATTGCTGTAAGTCCCATAAAAGCTCAGTTTATTCTGCATCAATTAACTTATTAGTTCATCACCATAACGAGATAAATGTCCAAGGTTCAAAGTTTAGTTTAAATTTTATAAAAGTCAGGTGACTTCCTAAGTGTCATACTATGAATCGTCAGTATTTTTCTTACACTTAGAGGTAGATTTTAAAATGTTTTTGTCTCTAACTACTAATTAACTACTAAGTAATCTTACCTTTTTTGCTTTGATCAATTAAATTGTAAGCAAACATTTTTTTTTAATTCACCCTGTAAAGTATTTTCAGCCTGGAATACTTTTTTTTACAATCAAGTTAAAATCAACAATTTTTCTGGACTTTCGTAGTTTATACCATATTAAATGTTTCTGGTATATCAAAAGTTATTCCCCAAATATTTTTATGCGATAAACGATCAACTTTAGGGTACATATGCTCATCAGCATTTTTTCTGATTTTTTGAAATCCTTGTTTGAGGACCAGCAGGATATTTAGAATCTAATATTTTTGTGCGCAAGATATACACTTCTTTTAACTCTAAACTATTTATGTTTTAATTTCAACCCTCAATATATTACTTCCAGCCTTGTTCCTGCAACCATTTCCTTCGCGCTTGGCATAATTAAATTGCTTGCATAACTTTTCTCATTGCATAAACTACAACAATTAGACTGAGACTTAATTCTTACTGGATCTGGCTTTATGACGCTAAATGCACCAGTAACGAGATTGTTGATTTTTTGTAGAAAAATGGATAATTAATCTTTGTAGATTTAGCCAGTATCAAAGGTATGAAGACAACCTATAATCATAATTTAATTGTTAATGACGTAATCACATAAAAGGGCATACATATTTAAAAAAAAAGAAGTTTGATGTTTTTCGTTTGTTCAACCAAATTAAAAGAAACTCTTATAAATTAAATCAGTCTTACACTTTATCCATAAAACGACGACATTTCGACAGTTGTCAACTCAAAATAACTCCTTTAGATCTTTAGTGTTGCCTAAAACTGTATTAATACTTTTTTACGACAAAATTTCATGAGTTATTCTAATATTTTATCTTTTTTGGCACATGTACATGATATGTGCAATGCGAAATTGTTTAGCTCAATCTACTGGATCAATATAAATGCAATCGTGAAGGTGAATGACATCGTTATGCTGTTAGAAAGCGGTAAAATGACAACATCCTGTCGAGTTTGTTTATATAAACTCGCTTTTCCGTTTACTTGTGTAAAAAGCTTGTTCTGACGATGGAAGTTTTGCTTATAAAGCCGGATGTACTTTTCTATATTTAAAGAATGTTATTGTTCTCTTGGTCGTCAGTGGCAACTTTCCAAAAATGAAAAATGGCACCAAACAATTTGTCATACTAAAGCGCAAGTTTTATCAAATAAAATTCAATATTTATGTTAGAAAATGCATAACTACGATTAATTACTTTCTGTCTCAATAACTAGTAACTAAAACAAACTTAAGCCAACAGTAAGTCGATAGAAACCTTTATTCTAAGAAGTTGTTAGTTTTTTATTCATTTGCCAGCATACTAGCAATATAAGCTGTCTAGTTATTGAAGCAGTTCCAAATAGAAAACAGTTTATTAGCAATGAGTTTTACTGATGATCGCAATGTTATCGTGGGATGGATAGAAGTCGAAGGTCTACAAATATTTAATGCCTCTTTGAGTATAATAAACAAATGTATTATAAAATACTATTGCTCACTTTAATTTTATTTTGAGAATAAGATGTACGAATATCTTCTTTTTTTTTTTTAGAATTTTTATAACGTCATTAAATATTCTTAGTAAATTATACTAGCTTATTAGGTACAATACTTTTTTCCAGACTGACTTATCACTTCTTTAATTTTGCAATTATCTGCAATATATTTGCAGAATCTTACAACTAGAAAAAACGTAGTCTTTTGATTGCTGTTATCTCAATTACTTATATAACTTATAAGTATAGTTAAAAAAAAACGTTAATCAATTGAAAAATTTATTAGTGGACAACACTGCAAGCCATTCATAAGATAAATAGATGATAAAAGTGAGCAGTAAGATTTAGCGTTGTGGAGCCTTCATGCACCAAACTATTGAGAAAGTCTTTACAAATTTTAGTCCTTACATTTTCAGCTACAAATATAGACAGGTTGGTAAAAAAAAATGTGCATAAAATAAGTTGATACAATTTAAACTTACGGTTTAAAGACGAAAAATCAACAAAACGACCTTAAGGGTTAGGGGAAGGTTGGGTGGAATGGGCAGGCGGGTAATATGGGTATTTGTTAATACCTTGTTGTATTTCCAGGTAAAGAAACAGTGTTACATCCAAGGTCTATTTAAAAATGTGTCCTGCTATAAAACTCTGGAATAAAGTAGATTAAGTTAAATGGTATTGTGGACATTACAATGCTAAAAAATCATTGTTATAGTTTAACGAAATTAGTTTTAAAGCCCCAAACATTCTGACTAGCTTAAAAAAAAAGGTGATAGTTTTACTACATACTAACAAATTAACACAAAATTTTACAAGTACAAATGTAAGAAAAAGCCCCAAAAAGTGGCAAGAATGGCCAAAGCATGTTCAATGTGCATGTTAAACTACGATGGTATCATTTTTCAATTTTGTCAAAACTTTCAAAATCCTGATACAATTTTTTTCTAATTCCATTATTTAAACAGTGAATCATTAAACATTTTTAAAATAAGCTGAAACTGACTGTTCACTTTTTTGATGCCTACATTATTACTTAACAGATTAGCTGCGCTGCTAAATACATGTATAGGATCAGGAAGCATCTCACCACGAACATCAAGTGTAACAGAACATCTGAAAGTACAGTAGATAGCCGATTAAAGATGTATTAGGGACTTTAAATTCTGTTAAATCAAATATTGTCCATCAATTACCTGTTACGTGACTGAAATAAAACTATAATTGCCATCCTAGAAAGTAGCAGAGGTACATTAATGTCTTATTTTCAAGAGAATGATTAAAATAAGTCGTAGTTCTTAGCTTTTTCATGCTTTGTGAGGCTTACAACATTATTCATGATACAAACCATGTACAAAAGAAGTTTCAATAAAGCAGAAATAAGTTTATGAAAAAGTTGTTACTAGAATTGAAAGATGGTTGACTGTCAAAAACAGTGTCGCCTTACAAATATAGTCGCTTTCTTATTATAACTGTTTGATATATAAAATAAGTGTTAAATGGTATTGTCTGAAAACTGACCTGTTACAGTTTTGACTAAACATTATAACAATTATTTGTTAGAACTGTAGCATAAGAGTGATTAATCCAGTATGCTTGTGTAATATTTTTATTCATTTCAACCGCCAACAGATTCTCTTAAACACCCAATTGCTGTAAGTCCCATAAAAGCTCAGTTTATTCTGCATCAATTAACTTATTAGTTCATCACCATAACGAGATAAATGTCCAAGGTTCAAAGTTTAGTTTAAATTTTATAAAAGTCAGGTGACTTCCTAAGTGTCATACTATGAATCGTCAGTATTTTTCTTACACTTAGAGGTAGATTTTAAAATGTTTTTGTCTCTAACTACTAATTAACTACTAAGTAATCTTACCTTTTTTGCTTTGATCAATTAAATTGTAAGCAAACATTTTTTTTTAATTCACCCTGTAAAGTATTTTCAGCCTGGAATACTTTTTTTTACAATCAAGTTAAAATCAACAATTTTTCTGGACTTTCGTAGTTTATACCATATTAAATGTTTCTGGTATATCAAAAGTTATTCCCCAAATATTTTTATGCGATAAACGATCAACTTTAGGGTACATATGCTCATCAGCATTTTTTCTGATTTTTTGAAATCCTTGTTTGAGGACCAGCAGGATATTTAGAATCTAATATTTTTGTGCGCAAGATATACACTTCTTTTAACTCTAAACTATTTATGTTTTAATTTCAACCCTCAATATATTACTTCCAGCCTTGTTCCTGCAACCATTTCCTTCGCGCTTGGCATAATTAAATTGCTTGCATAACTTTTCTCATTGCATAAACTACAACAATTAGACTGAGACTTAATTCTTACTGGATCTGGCTTTATGACGCTAAATGCACCAGTAACGAGATTGTTGATTTTTTGTAGAAAAATGGATAATTAATCTTTGTAGATTTAGCCAGTATCAAAGGTATGAAGACAACCTATAATCATAATTTAATTGTTAATGACGTAATCACATAAAAGGGCATACATATTTAAAAAAAAAGAAGTTTGATGTTTTTCGTTTGTTCAACCAAATTAAAAGAAACTCTTATAAATTAAATCAGTCTTACACTTTATCCATAAAACGACGACATTTCGACAGTTGTCAACTCAAAATAACTCCTTTAGATCTTTAGTGTTGCCTAAAACTGTATTAATACTTTTTTACGACAAAATTTCATGAGTTATTCTAATATTTTATCTTTTTTGGCACATGTACATGATATGTGCAATGCGAAATTGTTTAGCTCAATCTACTGGATCAATATAAATGCAATCGTGAAGGTGAATGACATCGTTATGCTGTTAGAAAGCGGTAAAATGACAACATCCTGTCGAGTTTGTTTATATAAACTCGCTTTTCCGTTTACTTGTGTAAAAAGCTTGTTCTGACGATGGAAGTTTTGCTTATAAAGCCGGATGTACTTTTCTATATTTAAAGAATGTTATTGTTCTCTTGGTCGTCAGTGGCAACTTTCCAAAAATGAAAAATGGCACCAAACAATTTGTCATACTAAAGCGCAAGTTTTATCAAATAAAATTCAATATTTATGTTAGAAAATGCATAACTACGATTAATTACTTTCTGTCTCAATAACTAGTAACTAAAACAAACTTAAGCCAACAGTAAGTCGATAGAAACCTTTATTCTAAGAAGTTGTTAGTTTTTTATTCATTTGCCAGCATACTAGCAATATAAGCTGTTTAGTTATTGAAGCAGTTCCAAATAGAAAATAGTTCATTAGCAATGAGTTTTACTGATGACCGCCGTGCTCGAGTTGCTTGCCAGGTTGAGCTTGTTAGTGCTGTTTTCGAACATTTCGAACGAGTCCATAGTGTTGCGCATGTGCAATGTATAGAGTCCATAGTGCACCCACTATCAAGCCACCAGAGATTGGGCTGTGTCTGGGTTCCAGCTTGCTTAGCCTTGAAAGCCTTTTTGCTTCTACAATACAGCGTGACATCCACCACGTTGCTCGCTGACTGATGCCTATCTTCCGTCTGCTTGCAGTTCTTTGACCAATGACCAATTTCTTTGCAGATGTAGCACCGCATTTACGCGTCCTTGTTTTTGCATTTATATCTTTCCTTATTTGCGAACATTGCGTTCTGGCCGTGCTCGCGCGCAATCCCCTTTCTGGCGTCCTTTTCTTTTGCGATTTTGATTCGCAGAATCTCCAGTGTCAGTAACTCGTGCCGAGACGCTACGGCGCACTGACAATTCTCGAAACTTTCAGAGAGATAACGAAGCAACATGACTAAGAGCAGGTCTCTGTTTATCTTGATGTCCATAACCGACAGTTTGTCAACTACATCGAAAACCCTTCTGGTGTGCTCTCGTAGGTCCTCGCTTTCCACCATCTTCGTTAAAATAACTTAATTGAGCAGAGCGGCTTTTCTAATCGGCTCTTTTGACAAGTATATTGATTCTAGTCGCTCCCAGATCTCCTTTGCTGTTATGCAAGAATTGACTTGTTTAATCTCAGACAGACAAATGGCACAGACGATGTGAAATTGGGCCTTCAAGTCCTCGTTTATCCACTTCTCGAAATCCTACTTCGTATCTGGTTTGTTTTCTTCGATCGTTGGTTTTGCGATGGAGCCGTTCACGTATCTCCACGCACTGTTCTTTATTAAAACGGCGCACATCTGGATTCTCCAAGTGTCTCAGTTTTCCTTACTTAGCAGTTAAAACTTAAGGTTCGTGGCCATGGCTACACTAAGATTGAAGGGGGATATGAGCACTTTTCTCCTTAGTGTGTTGTCACCACAATCGTTTGATAATACCCTGCGATTTCTTTCCCTCTTGTGCAGTGGAACGGTCCTGGGCCCATAACCTATTGCTTTTGAGTGGGCTGTTATGGAAAAGCGGAGAGGTAGGGCCACACAGAGTTAGGACAAACTTGAAAAAAAGGAGTTTATTAAGGAAGGTACAAAAAGATATAAATCGAAATGGTTGAGTATGTGTATACAAGCGGTAATGTCTNAAATTTTCAATAAGGATACTCAATTAGCTGGCAAGGACTGGTTTCGAGGGTTTTTGAAAAGACATCCACAACTATCATTAAGGAAACCAGAGCCTACATCGGCAGCTCGCTCAAGTTCGTTCAATAGAACAAACGTCGCTGCGTTTTTTAAGCTACTCGGTGAACTCCAGGATAAATATAAGTTTCAACCTCAACATATTTTCAATGTAGATGAGACTGGAGTTTCATGCAATCCCAAGTCTCAATTAAAACTTGTATCTATCAAAGGAAAGAGACAGGTTGGATCAAAGGTTTCCGCCGAACGTGGGACAACTGTCACTGCATGTATCTGTTTTTCGGCTTCAGGAAATTACATGCCTCCACTCTTGATTTTCCCAAGAAAAAAAAGGAACGAAAGCTATCTTCATGGTAAGATGGATGATGCCTGGGCTGAATTCAATGGCAGTGGATGGATGGAAGAAGAGATATTTACAAAATGGCTTGAAAAATTCATAAAATTCTCTGGGGCAACGATTGATCAACCTGTTCTTCTTTTACTGGATGGACACGCAACGCATGTAAAGAACCTTGATGCGATAAAGTTAGCTAAAGATAATGGTGTAGTGATGTTATGCTTTCCGCCTCATTGCACCCATCGTAT
Organism: Copidosoma floridanum; assembly: GCF_000648655.2. The sequence goes on from NW_019379981.1 coordinate 2,323,891, forward strand.
GCAGCCTCTCGACGTTGCATACATGAAGCCTTTGAGCAACTGTTATACCAAAGAGGTAAACAAGTGGATGAGAGATCATCCGCATTCAACGATAGGACTGAAAGATATTTTTTCTATTTTTACTCCGGCATTTCTCCAAGCATCAAACATGGCCACTGCGGTTAAAGCTTTTAAAGCCACAGGAATTTGTCCTTATGATCCAGAAGTTTTCAGGGACTCTGATTTTGTACAGCAAGTATCTGATGAAAATCAAGTACCCGTTGAAGAATCCAGTGAAACTCATAACCCAATAACCCAAGGTTTGTAACATTTGTTCTTGTTTATTTACTATTATGCTTCAACCTCGTTTCATTACATCAAATTGTTTATTCAGGTTTTGAGCCCTTTTTTGTGCCACTGGAAAAAACAGATACGCCATCGAATTTGCAAGTTGCATCAAACTCAACAAGTGAATCACTCACAGCCTCAGAAGATCATCATGTAGCTCCAGAAATTATCAACACCCGTCAACTTGAAGTTAGTCCTGATGTTCTTTCTGCACCAGCTGGTGAAATACTGACTGAAAATAATACATGTGACAGTGCAACTCTTGACTCGATTGACACAAGTGTCGAAAAATCTTTGGATAATCTTCCCCCAGTTGTACAAAAAAAAACTATAAAACTTTGCCCTGCTGCTTTGAAATTAAAGAAGACTATAATGAAAAATGTTGAAAAATGTATCGATCAAGAGTTATTCGAATATTTTCAACATCAAGAAGAAAATCAGACTAAACTACAGGTATATTTATTTTCAATAATTATTTTTCAAGATAAAAAGTAGTGATATTATAAATGTGATATTAATAATGTATTTCCAATTGTTCAGGTTTCGAGAAGAAAATCAGTTAAAGGTAAAGCAGCAATCATAACATCAGAGGAGTATGAAAATCAATTGATAGAAGCCAAATCAAAAACAAAACGTAAAGCGAATGAGGGTAAGAAAACAGTGCCAAAGAAAAAGAAGCCAGCTGGAGATATAACCAATAACATGGATTTCAACACTATTACTCTGAGTTCTGAATCTGTTTTTATTGATCCATCGATGGTGACTCCGATGAATTTGAATAATGTGCCCATCATACACGCTGCACAAGTTCAATCGGCACAAGTTCCTAACAACTTTCAGTATTTAGTTATGTGATTAAAAAAAAAAAATTAGTACAAAGTTACACAATTAACCAAAAAATTAATAATTAAAATGAATCATTGGTTGTTTTTATGTCATAAGGTATGTCATAAGGGTATTATTACTATTAAGAGCTAAAGTTCGATTTTAAATATTGTTAAAATTTCACAGTTTATCTGTATTATGTAACTTTGGATAATAAAAGTCAAATAAATATGCAGTTTATATTGTGTTTTTATAGTATAAACATCATAATTATTAATAAATCTCTCACATTCGTTTTTTTTTTTGATAATACGTAATCTGTACATCTGGCAAAACATTGCCCATTACGCACTTACGTATTACCCATACCACCCCACGGGTGGTACGGTATGGGCAGTTTGATATGTTTCGGTTTCATTTGTATTTGCTCAAACAAATTAACTTCATTGCTTAATTTGATGCATGGATTATATTTTCATGATATTTATTGATATGTTAACGCAGTTTAATGAAGCATTTTTCATTTCATATAAATTGTTATTTTCCGCTGATCTTTTTTTTGCCCATTCCACCCAACCTTCCCCTACTGGAAACACTAAAACACTAAAATTCAGTGAACCATGCATGGAATATTAGCTGTTAACATACAAAGAACATCAGACAAATTGCAGCTTGATCAACAACCGTAACAAAACAAGTATGAAATTACTCTAGCTTATGTTGGGCAAACCAGTTGGACTCCCCGAGCAGTTGAGAAAAAAAGACCTCAATGTACATACTCAGTAACTTATAGGGATAGGCAGGCATTTTTTTGTCTCGTAAGACATTTTGTTTTTATACACAAGTACTGTATTTTAGGAAAAATTAATTGTAGTTTAAGGACTTTTTAGTTTCTCCAGCTATTATATCATTGTACAATATTACAACGTATAAGTATATAAAGTATTATATCTTTAGGATGAAAACCTGGGCTGTACTACGGACCTGGTCTTATGTCCATCAATTTGTATAACAATATGTGCCTTCAATACAGAAATAATATGTGATTCATTCTATTTCAAGTGTAGAATATCAATTTAATTATCTAATTGACTGACAAATAAAAATTATGATTTATGATGTGAGCTTTTAAATTACATCATTTTTGGCCATGTATCCTTCGTGTACAGTTTGTTTATCGTACAGTTCTTCTTATGTTATAGTATATGTATAGTATACACGTAGAGTAGGAAAATTATAATACATTTATAGTTGTACTTACAAAAGTACGCATGTGAATAAGAGTATATGTACGACTCAGAAGACGACTTGCTCAAACTGTAAGTTAGAAATTCGTTAGGAAAGAAGGCATTTTAACACTTATAAATAAAATAACAATGCGTTTTTAATAACATAAAGAAAAAAGTGCATAATAAAGCAAAAAATTTGACACAGCCTAAGTGTAACAATGTATATGTAATACGTAATTAATTAACGTCTGTTTCTTGTAATATGATTATAAACTCCATATATTAGTGAATTGCTTATTACTATAAGCAATTCTAAGTTTGTACACAACTTGATAATTAAGTCATTTATGATTTTTTAGAATTTAAATGAATATTTATTCTACTAAAAATAAATTGATAGTTAAAATGTAGTTGACTGAAATGAGCAAAAACTTCACAATGCAATCGTTTGTTGGATCAAACAAATATCTTATAATTTTTTAAAAATATTTANCTTATAACATTTAAGTTGCTTAATTTTTATTCAAATTAAATAAATATTTTTTTTTCGTCCGAAAACAATTGATTTGAAACAAACAAATCATTTACTAGAACATATTGTTATCAATTATTTATTTGTTGTGTTTGTTTTTAATTAAATTTTATCGCTTGTAAGAATGTAGTTAAAGTTACTTTACCAGACAAAAATTCAATAAGGTACCAGTTTGTTAAGTCAAACAATATTTATCAAATTTGAGAAAACATGTATAACCTCGTTATCCCGCGACAAATTTTTTTTCTGCCAAAATACCAGTATTCGTTTAATAAAAATATAATATTTGTTAGAAATTGGCGCTGCCACTCGTTCTCTCGCACTTCCCCCCTTTGTTACTATTCCGTTCTTCGCCGCGTCCGTGTTAGCAGCTACAATGCGTTTTGGTTGCGCTTTCGCTTCACCACAAGATAGATGTGCCTCTAGAGACATTACCGCTTGTATACACATACTCAACCATTTCGATTTATATCTTTTTGTACCTTCCTTAATAAACTCCTTTTTTTCAAGTTTGTCCTAACTCTGTGTGGCCCTACCTCTCCGCTTTTCCATAACAGCCCACTCAAAAGCAATAGGTTATGGGCCCAGGACCGTTCCACTGCACAAGAGGGAAAGAAATCGCAGGGTATTATCAAACGATTGTGGTGACAACACACTAAGGAGAAAAGTGCTCATATCCCCCTTCAATCTTAGTGTAGCCATGGCCACGAACCTTAAGTTTTAACTGCTAAGTAAGGAAAACTGAGACACTTGGAGAATCCAGATGTGCGCCGTTTTAATAAAGAACAGTGCGTGGAGATACGTGAACGGCTCCATCGCAAAACCAACGATCGAAGAAAACAAACCAGATACGAAGTAGGATTTCGAGAAGTGGATAAACGAGGACTTGAAGGCCCAATTTCACATCGTCTGTGCCATTTGTCTGTCTGAGATTAAACAAGTCAATTCTTGCATAACAGCAAAGGAGATCTGGGAGCGACTAGAATCAATATACTTGTCAAAAGAGCCGATTAGAAAAGCCGCTCTGCTCAATTAAGTTATTTTAACGAAGATGGTGGAAAGCGAGGACCTACGAGAGCACACCAGAAGGGTTTTCGATGTAGTTGACAAACTGTCGGTTATGGACATCAAGATAAACAGAGACCTGCTCTTAGTCATGTTGCTTCGTTATCTCTCTGAAAGTTTCGAGAATTGTCAGTGCGCCGTAGCGTCTCGGCACGAGTTACTGACACTGGAGATTCTGCGAATCAAAATCGCAAAAGAAAAGGACGCCAGAAAGGGGATTGCGCGCGAGCACGGCCAGAACGCAATGTTCGCAAATAAGGAAAGATATAAATGCAAAAACAAGGACGCGTAAATGCGGTGCTACATCTGCAAAGAAATTGGTCATTGGTCAAAGAACTGCAAGCAGACGGAAGATAGGCATCAGTCAGCGAGCAACGTGGTGGATGTCACGCTGTATTGTAGAAGCAAAAAGGCTTTCAAGGCTAAGCAAGCTGGAACCCAGACACAGCCCAATCTCTGGTGGCTTGATAGTGGGTGCACTATGGACTCTATACATTGCACATGCGCAACACTATGGACTCGTTCGAAATGTTCGAAAACAGCACTAACAAGCTCAACCTGGCAAGCAACTCGAGCACGGCGGTCATCAGTAAAACTCATTGCTAATGAACTATTTTCTATTTGGAACTGCTTCAATAACTAAACAGCTTATATTGCTAGTATGCTGGCAAATGAATAAAAAACTAACAACTTCTTAGAATAAAGGTTTCTATCGACTTACTGTTGGCTTAAGTTTGTTTTAGTTACTAGTTATTGAGACAGAAAGTAATTAATCGTAGTTATGCATTTTCTAACATAAATATTGAATTTTATTTGATAAAACTTGCGCTTTAGTATGACAAATTGTTTGGTGCCATTTTTCATTTTTGGAAAGTTGCCACTGACGACCAAGAGAACAATAACATTCTTTAAATATAGAAAAGTACATCCGGCTTTATAAGCAAAACTTCCATCGTCAGAACAAGCTTTTTACACAAGTAAACGGAAAAGCGAGTTTATAGAAACAAACTCGACAGGATGTTGTCATTTTACCGCTTTCTAACAGCATAACGATGTCATTCACCTTCACGATTGCATTTATATTGATCCAGTAGATTGAGCTAAACAATTTCGCATTGCACATATCATGTACATGTGCCAAAAAAGATAAAATATTAGAATAACTCATGAAATTTTGTCGTAAAAAAGTATTAATACAGTTTTAGGCAACACTAAAGATCTAAAGGAGTTATTTTGAGTTGACAACTGTCGAAATGTCGTCGTTTTATGGATAAAGTGTAAGACTGATTTAATTTATAAGAGTTTCTTTTAATTTGGTTGAACAAACGAAAAACATCAAACTTCTTTTTTTTTAAATATGTATGCCCTTTTATGTGATTACGTCATTAACAATTAAATCATGATTATAGGTTGTATTAATACCTTTGATACTGGCTAAATCTACAGAGATTATTTATCCATTTTTCTACAAAAAATCAACAATCTCGTTACTGGTGCATTTAGCGTCATAAAGCCAGATCCAGTAAGAATTAAGTCTCAGTCTAATTGTTGTAGTTTATGCAATGAGAAAAGTTATGCTAGCAATTTAATTATGCCAAGCGCGAAGGAAATGGTTGCAGGAACAAGGCTGGAAGTAATATATTGAGGGTTGAAATTAAAACATAAATAGTTTAGAGTTAAAAGAAGTGTATATCTTGCGCACAAAAATATTAGATTCTAAATATCCTGCTGGTCCTCAAACAAGGATTTCAAAAAATCAGAAAAAATGCTGATGAGCATATGTACCCTAAAGTTGATCGTTTATCGCATAAAAATATTTGGGGAATAACTTTTGATATACCAGAAACATTTAATATGGTATAAACTACGAAAGTCCAGAAAAATTGTTGATTTTAACTTGATTGTAAAAAAAAGTATTCCAGGCTGAAAATACTTTACAGGGTGAATTAAAAAAAAATGTTTGCTTACAATTTAATTGATCAAAGCAAAAAAGGTAAGATTACTTAGTAGTTAATTAGTAGTTAGAGACAAAAACATTTTAAAATCTACCTCTAAGTGTAAGAAAAATACTGACGATTCATAGTATGACACTTAGGAAGTCACCTGACTTTTATAAAATTTCAACTAAACTTTGAACCTTGGACATTTATCTCGTTATGGTGATGAACTAATAAGTTAATTAATGCAGACTAAACTGAGCTTTTATAGGACTTACAGCAATTGGGTGTTCAAGAGAATCTGTTGGCAGTTAAAATAGATATAAATATTACACAAGCATACTAGATAAATTACTCTTATGCTTCAGTTCTTACAGATAATTGTTATAATGTTTAGTCAAAACTGTAACGGGTCAGTTTTCAGACAATACCATTTAACACTTATTTTATATATCAAACAGTTATAATAAGAAAGCGACTATATTTGTAAGGCGACACTGTTTTTGACAGTCAACCATCTTTCAATTCTAGTAACAACTTTTTCATAAACTTATTTCTGCTTTATTGAAACTTCTTTTGTACATGGTTTGTATCATGAAAAATGTTGTTAGCCTCACAAAGCATAAAAAAGCTAAGAACTACGACTTATTTTAATCATTCTCTTGGAAATAAGACATTAATGTACCTCTGCTCTTTTCTAGGATGGCAATTATGGTTTTAATTTCATCACGTAACAGGTAATTAATGGACAATATTTGATTCAACAGAATTAAAAGTACCTAATACATCTTCAATCGGCAATCTACTGTACTTTCAGATGTTCTGTTACACTTGATGTTCGTGGTGAGATGCTTCCTGATCCTATACATGTATTTAGCAGCGCAGCTAATCTATTAAGTATTAATGTAGGCATCAAAAAAGTGAATAGTCAGTTTCAGCTTATTTTAAAAATGTTTAATGATTAACTGTTTAAATAATAGAATTAGAAAAAAATTGTATTAGGATTTTAAAAGTTTTGACAAAATTGAAAAATAATACAATCGTAGTTTACCATGCACATTGAACATGCATTGGCCATTCTTGCCACTTTTTGGGGCTTTTTATTACATTTCTACTTGTAAAATTTTGTGTTAATTAGTTAGTATGTATTAAAACTATTAACTTTTTTTTAAGCTAGTCAGAATGTTTGGGGCTTTAAAACTAATTTCGTTAAACTATAACAATGATTTTTTAGTATTGTTATGTCCACAATACCATTTAACTTAATCTGCTTTATTTCAGAGTTTTATAGCAGGACACATTTTAGAATAGACCTTCGATGTAACACTGTTTTTTTACCTGAAAATACAACGAGGTGTCAACGCAGTGCTGCCAAACCTTGATTACGTTCGTAACCTTTGTCCCTCTTACCACTTGAGCATCTGCTTCTAAAAAAGGGGCATTGGCACAGGAGTTTTTCTCTTTTCTAATAAGACATACCTTTCACTATTTCTTTTATTTAAATTACTTTATAACTCATACACAGTATTACTATTCACAATACATGACACAACGCTTTACCTCTTGACTGTGCTGCAGTGACTTTACCTCGCACTACGCAAGTCACGAGTGCTTGTTCACAACGTCCTGCTCTTCTTGGATCAGAAAGGGCTCTTGCTCGTACTTGAACCACGATAACATACACATACTAACACTTCGTCCACTATCCTAGACCTTATTGTATTCTTTCTATTTTTATCTGCCCAGCTGGCTCTGGCTATTAAAACTCACTATCTTTTTTCTCTCTCTCTTTTTTCTCTTCCTTTTTCACTCTCTCTCTCTCTCTCTCTCTCTCTCTCTCTCTCTCTTCCTCTCGTAACACTGCTTTTTACCTTCACACACAGCAAAACCCGTGAATAATGGCAGCACTTCAAGGATGCACTAAGCGGTCTCTCGTTCATCTCGTCTCATCAACCAACACACTACTTCGCTCTCTTACTCTCTCTTTCACACTGTCTACGCTTTACTGTCTTTATGTCTTTTTAGCTTTACCTTCTGGTCGAAAGTCCGCGAGCTTGACCTGGTGCGATATGGTCCAGTGTCCTTGAGCGGGTCGTTTGACCTACGACTTTACCTTTTCTCTTTTCGTTTTCTCTTATCCTCTTTTTCTTGTCTCAACAGCTTCTGTAGTTCTCGACCAAAAGACCTCGTCGTCTTAGAAGAACACTGCAGCTGCTAGGCTCGTGAGCTCACTTCTGTCTCTTCTCTCAATACTACGCACCTTTTCGACAATTCTCTCTCTCTCTGTTTTTCTCTCTCTTTCTCTCTCTCTCTCTCTCTCTCTCCCTCTTTTTTTCTTTACTTTTGCTTCGAAATTCTGCATATCACCGAATGCTTTTACTGTTCGCGCTTAAGCATGCAGCTCGAGGCTCTACTTCATACTGACTCACAATCTCTTGCTCGAGCATTGGCCACTGCAGCTGCTTCTGCCACGTATCTTCCCTTACTGTCACTCTTAACATAGCACCTGCTGTGGGCCTCGGTAGTGGCGTTCACCTTTCTCTTGTCCCTTTCCGCTGGCGCTGCTGTGTCTATGAATCTTAGCTGGTCGTTTATTTGCGTCCTTTTCTTCGCCTCTCAGCGTATATACAGCTTCCGAAAAACAAACAAATTTGGAGAAGTTTTGACTTTCTTCTCTTTCTATATACATTGCATGAGCAAAAGAATTTGGAAACACGGAGGCCAGTTCTCCTTGTTACACGGATTAATAGCAAAAAAATATACTACTTATCGTTACTTTAGTTAGCTAGTATAAAACTACGAAAAACTTGTACGCTAAGCATGTCGAGTCCTAAAGGCTAAGTTTGTCATACTGTTAATACATCGTTAACAATAGATAAGTCCCACTTATAGAAATGGTTCAGCAGTTTAATAAATTACCTCCTAATAGATTTCTGCTTTCTCATCAAAACAAAAATTTCTTCAATTGTTAATAATTAAGGATAGTATGGGCATAATTTATCAAAAATAAAAATATTTTCACGTAACGAGACTATGCAGAAGTTTTGCAAGTCTTTATCTGTTCACTTGAATTAACTACAACCAATATATATATATGTAGTAATTACGTTTTTATACGTACGTTGCCAACAGTACAAATATAATAATGTAGCCAGTTGGAAACAACTCTTCAAGAGAACTTAGAGAGGTTGAAAAAAAACGAGTGTAATAATAATAAGCAAGGCAAGACTATAATACTTGAGGATCACCTATTAATAAAGTTTTATTTTCATTTACTAATTATGTAAGGTTATTGAGTTTTAGTAGTTTTCGTAACATTTTGATTTGAAGTTTACTTATAGTAATATCTTTTGTTATGGTGATGAAGGAGGGCTTCTACAATTATATGGTGCTCTTACTTATAATTCGAAATGATATCTCAAATGACAAGTATAAAGGAAAAATCAATACTAGTTTTTATATAGCGGTGCTCAGGCAATCTAGTTGTTTTAATTTTTTTTCTGACTTAATATATAAGCTCAAACTCAAATTGATAAATTTGTGGTAAGATTTTAACATATACATGTAGTTCTGTATAAAATGGAACTTTCCGCCACTAGTCTGCGTTTTTTACAGATAGCCCTAGGGCCCAAAAGGGTTTGCAAAAAATGAAACACCTAAAGAAGGGAAAAATTGCTTTCTTACTTGGTTGTCATAAATAACACATATGAGTCGTTATACAATGATTTATATAGTTGCTTTTAGTCATCTACCATTTATTTATTACCGTTAACACTTAAAGTTGCTATAAGAGCAGTACGTTTTTATGGGCTTAAGATTTTATTCTGTGTATGAATAGATAACCATGTACGTCATCCTGCTTAGAATCAATGTCAATGTATGCAATCATGCGGTTTATCTTAATCTTTTAGAGACTGTCTTTTTATATGTTATTTTTTCTTACAACAGTCATTTTTTTGCTTAACTCTTGTTTAGTGTAGTGAATCTACCTGCATGGGACAGGTCTGTAAGAACCATTTTTCTATAAAACATTTAGGCATAGAAAAAGAAAAAAGAAGGAAAATAACAGAGAATTTTGGAGGCCAGCTTGCTCTTAAAGGAATAAGAGGAAAGGCCCTTGCGCAATTATGTAAAGCTTTAATCTTGACTTTCGCTGAAAAAAGAGTTAGAAAAGCTTAAATCTCGTAATATTGTGTGTGTGTGTGTGTGTGTGTGTGCGCGCGTGAGTGTGTAGATGTGTGAGTCCGCTGGATATTGTTTATTTGAGAGTGTACTTGTGATAAGTGTAAATGTTGTATAGGGTTAAAGAGTGTAGTGAAAAGTAACTGGTGCAGTTACTTTGCTCATTTTTCAAGTTGTCAGTATATGTGGCTTTAGTAGATTTTGGATTTAGGAAATTTTTTAGTTATCAAGCAATAAACAACAGAAGTTTCTAGCATCATGTCGTATCGGCAATAGCATTAGGTATTATTTAGTTAAGATGAATGCAGTAAGCAAACTGCAAAAAAAAGGACATTGTGTTACATGTTAAGATTTTTTAGAAGATTTTATTGCAGTGTCAATGTCTTTATATACCTTGTATGATTTGTATTGTACAATTTGTATTATCGATCTTATTTTTTAAAAGTAAAAAAGTGGACCCTTAACAGCAGAGGACACGTTACAAAATTTTTAAAGAATCGTTTCTTTTAGAAGAAAAAGTTTTTGTTCAAGTAGCCAGGTAGATGAGCTCCCAACCCGTTAAGACAATTATAATTTTAATCAAAAATTCATGAGTTTAATACTCCTGAGCAATGAAGTTGAAGATCCATTTGTTTATTTATTTATTTTTTTTGAAGCATTTAAACACTCTTTCCTTTTAATATTAGTACAGCAGCTTTTTTGCCATTAATAATGTCAGTGTCATAAATTTTGAACAGTAACTTCTGTCAACTTAGAAGCTTGTTATGCGTGAACAAGATTTTAAATCTTTTGCTTCTGCTTTTATTTATATTAAAGTAGATCATTTTAGTTTAAAATATGACAATAGTTTTCTTTCACACGAGTATGGTCGTATTATTCATTCGACTTTGTAGAAGAAGCATTGTTAAAAATTGTTTTTTAAATCAATCAAGAAAAGGTAAAATCCACTTTTTTTTGTTATTACATATATTTGGTCATCACTGAAAAGTATCGAACATTATTATAGAATTTTAGAATATCGTGTATTTTTTCTCAATAGGTGCCTTTAACGCCTATTTATGTGTGAAACAACGAAACTTTGTTATATTTGTCGCTTTAAATTGTAACCGTACTATTTAATTAGAGTGTTTTTTTAATGTGGTTTTAAAACGATATCCATTGGATTTTACTGTTTACTTATTTCTTTGAATGTTCGATAGTAACATTCAATTACTTTATAATGCTTACAATATTTATGTGGTTTTTTAGCTCTATGCATTCTACAATCTGTAAAACTGACACTAGAAAATCGTAGTCAATACGATATAGTATTACGTACCGCGTCTAAAATGTTTCATTATTCGTTGTACATTTGAAAAGAAAGCTATTTTAAACAGATCATTGTTTGCTATAAGGATTAAAGCAAATGCAGTAGTTTAAAGCCAACAGCTTTTATTTTAAGCTTAAATAGTATTAATTTTTTTGTTCACTGTGGCTTATAAAACAAGATAAGAGAAGCGTTGCTTGAAATATTTAAATTTTGTTCTTTCAATTTTTCAAAGTTTAAAATGTCTTACACGTGTAGTTCACGTTCATCAGAATAAGCTGCTCTCTTATGTTTAGTACAATTTTTACCAATTATTTAAACTTTTTGTTGGTTCATTATGAGATTTGCAGGATGTCTTTTTTTTGTGTATTAAATACTTTTTATAGCTTCAGAATTGTTGCGGATTGAAAGTTTTCTGAAAAGAAGTCAAGTGATCTATCGGATACCTTATAGATGGACGAAACATTTTCAAGTATTCCTGGTACAACTTATTTTCTGTTTTCTAAATAAGCTTGTGTGTTAGGTGTTTTTGTTGCTGTTTTACCGTTATTATGCGTGTTTTGTATCAAAATGACAATGTCGTTCTGGTCGGAAAAAGTTGTTGCAACTGGTAGTTTTCCATCCTTATTTTGTCCTAATAGCTTTTGCTTATCTGATTCTATAAAACGTATCACCTAATTTATCAATGTTCATTTATTCTACTTATTAGAGTCTTATTTTTTTTTTTCATTTTTTTTTGCATCAACAGTGTACTGTAAAATTGTAACAGACATTTTTATGTTGTAACGACTTTCGTTGTCATGTGTTGTTGACAACTGTTTTTTTAAGTCCTTGCTTCAGAACTTATCTGTTTTATGTGTCTTATTCTAAAAGAAATATTTTTTACAAATATACACAAGTGTCTGTTTTTATGATAAAAAATAAAAAGATTTTTTAATTATTTGTTGTCACACTGTGTTATAGGTTGTCACTGTAGATACTTAAGTCATACAGGGCATTCTCGACACAAAAGCAACGTTTTCTAGTGTGATTTGAAGATGATTTCTTAGTGATGCAACTTTATATAGGCAAAATTAAATAGCAACTGTTGTATTACACAGACTAGTTTATTTAGCAGCACGAATATAAGTTACTCCAAATTTTAATTAGTTGAAGAACAGCGAATGAGAGAAAAACAACCGATAGTCCAGAGAGCTAGTTAATTATTCTGAGCGTGCCATTTTCAAACACCTTATAATCTTTTATCAACATAAACATTACTGATGACATCGTAATGATTGTATTCACTTTGTGTTCGACTGACAATAGTTAAAATTTTTAATTTTAGCGCAAGAACTCTATTCTCCCATAAATCAGTTTTTTTAATTTTGTTGCAAAACAGCATAAAAATTATTTTGTATAGCCATTACAGTTGACATAATTTTTTTTGCAAGGAAACAAAACCTTTTATCCATTTAGAATTCGTTAGTTGCATAGTTTCAGGGGTAATTTAAAGTTTTTTGCACAAGCTTCTTTGTAAATGATTAGTACATGAAATTCTTTTCAGAACAATTCCATGTTGTGCCTTATCATTAAAATCTATAATAGTTTTAAAAACAATGCTACCACCATCAATATTTCTGATTTTATAAGTCACATTATTCATGCCAACACTACATTATAATTATTACAACAACACGTCAACTTTACAATGATATCAAAAAATAACTCGCCATATTACGATTTTATATCATCTTTCTTTACAACATTTATCTTATTATTATATAACCATGCTGCATCTGACCCTGTAGTGTTTGGATCAGTCTGGTTACAAGTACTATACTGATTAGAAATATAACTTTTACTTTTCTGTACATCATTTGAGTAAAACATATAAGTATTACGGTTGCTGTTTACATACAAGAAATTCAAATTAACGACACATATTATTTCTCCAATAACTCATCCTTTCTTATATAAATCAATAGTAACAGGAAAGTGATTTGAACTGTTTATTTTAATTTTAGTTATAATTTTGCAACTTAAATTACTAACTATTGATATTTAACCACCACATAAATTAATAAATTGTTGCACATCCGTATGGTTTATAATATAACCATTTAGTTCTTGCATTGCATTATAATTTTTGGAATACATTTTCCGGTATGTTAACACAAGATGTTTCATCCACCGTAGATATGGATGCTTTTTTTCCAGCAATACTCTCAGTTTGTAAGCAATTTTAATTATTAACAGAAGACGCTGTTACTTAATTAAAACATACACCAGTTGATTGTCATACACCGTAATGGTTTTCATAATTTTTTGCAGTGCGCTATGATTTCCATACAAATTATTCGCTTTGTTACTGATTAGTGCATGACACATTGTATGTGTATGTGTTGGGAAGAACACCCTATATTTTCGTGATTTTTTGTTTGTATTTTCATAAAAATTCATTCAATAGCAATAAGAGAATTAGCTAAACCGAAGGCCATTAAAGTATCACATTCTTTTAAAGTAGTACTACCGTTTTATTTACTTTAAGACATGAGAGTGCGTTTAATATGGGCGAGGAAAAAAAATCATGCTAAGTATAAGTAATTGTATAACGTATTATTCAGAATACTGTTAAAAAGATAAATAGTATGTTTAATGGAATTTGTGGGTAAATTAAGTTCAAATTTTTATTACCGTTCTAGGCTATGCTACTATTATAATTTCACAAATAAGTTCTTTATATTAATGTTGAAAAATGAAATCCTAGTGTGTTAACTGGGCAAGGTTTATTCTCAATATCATTTCATTGATAAACATAAGCGTTTTAGAGTCTAAAGACGGAATGTAACATAGCTATAAGAACAACATACATAAATTTTCAATATAATTCTTAAAATACTTCTTCGCACGTTTATTAGGTGTCGAAAGTAACGAGTATGTATTAAATTTAAAGTCAATTTTTTAATGTAATACTACAAATAGAAGATTTATTGTATTAGTGTCGTCGTACGATGAGTATTTAGGGATTAGCTTTTATTGTAAAATAAACGTATAAGCCCATTAGTTTTGATCTAACTTTTACTAACTTTTATCATTACACGAATTAAGGAAATTCATTAAAAATACAGCTTATTTAAATCTAGACGAAAATTTTGCATGATGCTAACAAGACATGAAATTTGTAATAAATTAATAAGTATAAAATGGGTACGTAGACAAGAAAAATTTCTGAATATGTGTATTAAAACATTTATTTAATTATAAAAATTTTCTTGGACTTTCAAAGATTTCGAATTTTCTTAGACACGCAAAAGTTTTGAAAATATATAAAAGAAAAAAATATATGAACTCAGAAAAATCTAAAAACAATTTAAAAATGATAAAAAAAAAAATTAAGAACTTTAATTCAGTTCAAGCATACTCTTTGTAAAAGGGAAGGCTTAGTTTCAAACAAAAAATGCCAATTTATTACCTCTAAGCTTGCATAAGTACTAGGTGGAACTCGTAGATTCGTTCTACAATGAAATCAAGTTAATTTTTGATCGTTAAAAACGGGCGGTCAGCCTAACGGCTTATTTGCTTTTTCTTACAGTAAACTTTATTTTAAATTCTTGGCTTGGCGTTGTTGTATTGGGTTTTACCAAAAGTCACGTGTGTAGTTGTGTGAAGGTGTTATACGTTAGCTAGCGTTGATCTACTGTTAGAATTTATATTTTATGTTATGGAATAGTAATGCATCTTATTCTTTTTTTTATTTCACGTCATTGTTTAGGTCTTGTTAAACGTTGTCTATTTAAAGCTATCTTACTATTTAATTTACTTGTCAAAGTAAATTATGTATAAACCAATTAAAATTCTGAATTTTGGAATGTTTTATATAATTTAGTAATCGTCATATTTTAAAATTAGGTCTTATCTAATGATTTAATAAATTTAGAAAAGCCAGAAATAATTAATTTTACAAGTAGTATAAATTATAGAGTTCCAGATTCACACTTACAATGTTGAAACAGTTAAATGTTTTTCTTAACTTAACTAACGCCTATGATAGTTGGTTATCCACTTTTTGCGAGCAAGCAGTCGCAAGATCTTTCAAGGTTGACTTTAACAATGATCGTTGTCGTACACGAGAGTACTTGTAGCGATGGCTATAGTGAGGCTTCTTCTTTCAACGTTGGAACTCGAGTTTACGATTCTTTCTTTTTATTTTCCCTTAATTCCCTTTTTAGGCTAGTCTACAGTAGTCTTGTGTACTCGAGCTTTTTTTACAGAGCTTAGTCACTGAAGTAAGTTTCACATTGATTTGAAACGCCACGCTTTTAACACGTAGCTTAATCATTAAACTCAGTCTTACATCTGCTTAAGTGACGCAACAGAACTTTCTCTATAACCTTTATAGTTGCTTTGAATTACTTGATTAATGAGAAAAGGCAAATATCACTATGTGCTACGAGTTTTTATACTCTTGCACTTAAAGGGGAAGCGTTAGGTTGAGCAGTTCAACGATCAATCAAAGCTTAACCTAAATCCTGTTGACTGACACGAGCACAGCCATGGTACAATAATTGTGCAGTAAATTATTACACATTTAATTTACATAAATAATTTACATTCTTGGATGTACCACTGCAAATTTATGTTGTAAGATTAGCGCTTTATAAGATTATTAGAGGTTGGACGCGCAGCTTATGTTTTGCTGCGTTGGCTTGTTTAAAAGGTATAAGTTATACATCACGGGATCGCAGGAGCAGGTGTATCACTCGATGTTTTGAGAATGCTGAGTTTTAGCTTTGTATAATTAAAAAACGACACTTTGTGCTTTGAAGTAATAAATTTAATTAGTAAATGATAGATGTCATACACGTAACGCATAAGAACTCAACATTTTTTTCTGTGTGCCATGATATGTGAATTATAATTATTTTTTGTTCTTCCATTGTTCTTTTTATGGCTTTTTCTATGTGTTATATAACTGTGAAATAAGTGCCGTCTAAATTTAGCAAATAGACATTTATAACAGAATTGCATGACGTTTTTAGCTATCTCTCCTCATTCTTTGTATGTATAAAATTTGAATGCAAGTATATTCTTTCCAAAAATTGCAGTAAACGTCATTTTTTACCCTGATACTCTTTATTTATATTTAATCTTAGGTTTTCTTATGTATCATTAAATGTCTTAACTTTCAGGCTATCATAAAAATCTGAAACTTTCATTTGCAGATTATTATTTAGTGTATTCATGGGATTCAATCCACTGCTCGAAAAATGAAATGGAATCGAAACGAAACGGAAATAAACGCTTTTATGACTCGTATACATTAATTTTTGTTCACTTAGAAAGAAAAACAGACAGAAATACAACAATGCCACTTACTTTATCATTGAGTGAAATGCTTGTTGAGCGATTTTAAAACAAACTGACCACTATGGAAGGTTTTTTTTCTCTAAAATTTCTTATTTCTTGTAATTACTGAAGATCGTATGTGGATCTTACGTTTAATTAACAAACACCCGCTTCAACGTTAATTGTTTATCGTTGCCAATTGTCCTACGTTACTTTGAAATAAGTAATTAATAATTCAAAAAAAAACAAAAAATGTGATGAATGATGAAAACACATTTTCTTAAAAACCTGCTGACAATTATTTATGTATTATTTTATTTATTTATTTCTATGATAGGTTCTTTCAATATTAAGTATTAATCGTAACAGTCTTATTTGGATTACGTTAACTAAAAAGGCTTTTGTTATGACATTGATTAAATTATTAAACTAGCTGGTGTTCCAGCGTAAAGCACCGGAACTTCGCATTCAATGAATAAGTATAGGGTTATATGTTTCACAAGATTCACATCCATTTAAAAAAATATAAGTTCTTTGTAACTGGCAAGTTAATTCACTTAGGTAACTTAACAAAAAAGGTAAGAACTAAAAAAAAAGTATATTGTTATGGTGATACTCAATTGAAAATTGAATGTATTCGCATTTACCAAAGTTCTGGCATACATTTGTATGGAAAAACAGAGACGGCGAGTAACATACACGATATACCTCAAAGTATTTACAAAGTTCTTAAACGACGTTGATTTTCTCAAGATTTCCGAAGTGCCAGTGATTTAATAGTCCTTCGACGTACTAGCCAGAAACTACATTGGTTGCCCTCGGTTAATTTCAATTCTGAGCAGCATCAAACGATAAACATAACGTTACGATGGTTTTAGCGATTGGCGGCATCATGTCTATCTGTTTTGTATCAGAACTAATTGCCGTACCAAAAAATGCGTCAGCTCACAACTGAATATAGAGTTAAATAACCTAATGTAGGCCTAAAAGATGTAAGAATGTAAGAAGTGAATTGCAGTTTTTTCAAATTTAGGTAAATTTTGTATTAAAGGTGAATATAGGGTTTTGCACACACTGAATACTCTCAACCATCTAATTACCTGTTGGTTTACCTTTGACAAGCAGCAGCAAAGGAGCAGCAGCAGCATCTTAATGTTTGGTTAAGAGTACCCTGTGCTAAACACTATCTTTGTCTTGAAAAAGCAATTGAATAAATGTAAAAAAAAAGCAATCTAACTTTAACAAAGTTTGAAATGTTAACTTAAGAAACTTTTTACGTTACACATATTTTTATTTAAAAAAAATACTCACTAGGTATCTCTTACATTACAGTCCTACAGTAATTCCTATCCAATGAGCTATATCTATCACTATGGTCACGTGGTAAGGATATAGTTTGAACAATCTGTTATACTTAAAATGACGTAGGTTATCGGAATAATAATGTAATCTTCTACAAAACCTACTTTTGTAGTACAATATCTATTTTAGAAAATTTCGAAAGTCTCTGCAATAAGACATGACCAGACCTGCTGTACTGTTAACTCAATTTTTTTTTTACCAATCGGAAGTATTAAAACTATGTTCTTTAAGCTGTGTGTACACTTATTGATGTTTAAATGTACATTAGTAATTTACAAATAAGAAGTGAAACGTTATAAGTGAGTTTTACATTGAATTCTATAAAAAAATGAATTTCAAGTTATATTAAAAAAAATAAAATACTACAGAAGAGGTATATATTATAAAAAACGCAACTTAAACATGGAGCTTGATATTGTTTATTTCCACACTTTGAGAAGCATATGTAGAGCATACTTAAATATGAATGTTTCAGATATCTGTTGATATTGAAATTTCATCCTTACCTCTGTATGTCAGCAACTTGCATGAAAATATATTTAGGGCATTTTGTACTGTTATGAAGTTTCTTGAACGTAGCTATGAAAACATAGATATTTTTCTTATGTACTGTGATATTTCATTTTTAATCTTCATGTTAATTGTTAATAGTAGTATTTAAAACATTAATTTTTTATCTTGTCACTTATCTGTACAGTTTTCTAGCAAAATTATCAATCTGGTCCTATGCCAAAAGGTGGCAATTTTCTAATTTTTATGCTAGGAAATAGAATAACGTAACTAATTACATAGGTTCTTACAGTGTTTATTATGTTTAATACTATTGCTCTAAGATTTTTTAATCACATTATTTTTAATTTGAAAATGCATTCTGTCGTTTATACGTTTTGTTTTATCTATTAAGAAGGTGTCTGTTTAAAAACGAATTGATTCGTATCAAATCATATCCTTCGTATCCCGCAGTCAGCTTTTTTTACTTTTGTATCACAAATTCGTTAATAGAATATTCTAAGGCTTATTTTCAATTGTTTGATACTATAGCTGACATAAATAGCTATACTTTTGTAAAACTTGTTGAAATTTCTCTCTATATTTTCGTATAATATCCTGAAATCTTACTTAAGAAAGACATTACATCCTTTTTAAACTGTTTCAATTTTTATTGTTTTACTACAGTACCAATTCATCGTATGAGTACGTACTTCTTTCTTTACGTATACGTTATATTTTGTTTCAATATTTAAATACTCCATTTTGTTATTATGACTTGTTTTTGGTTGTTAGATTGCTGTCACAGTTTACATTTTGTGAAATTCCTTAATTAGATTTTGTAGGTATAATAAAAAAGTTTGTTACCCATTATTTTTTAGGTATCATAAAAGGAATTTTCAACACTTTTATAAGTACGGATTGATAGAAAGTATTAATTATTTGTTGTTGTATGAACATTTGTCTGATACATAATAGCTGTGAGTTGGGCTAAATCACCTTAATCCTTATTTGTTTAAAATAACTTTTTATAAAGTTAGCTCGGGTAGCATGACTTTGCTCTAGTAATGAATCAGTTCAAGGATAATACAATGATGTAGTAAGATAATTATTTTCTAGCATTCTTATGAAGTGTTACGTGACGACTTGCGTAAATAAATAAATTTTATATTAATATTTCATTTTATATTATATTTATTCTTATGACAAAATTTTAAGACTCTTCAAAGAGTCATATTAAATGAAAGTCATCGCCTAAGAAAGCTGACTGTGTACTTCGTGGCTCTCGGAAGTGTCAAGTGATAACTATAGCGAGCCGCTGAGCCTAAATACATGAATTCAGCAAGTACTGGCCCTATAGTAAGTAAGACAAAGATATTTTAACTGAGACTTCGTGCAAAATGCATTTCTTTGCTTAGCGTTTCAGTTAGTAGCCCACTGCCACTCATCGAGTGCAGTACTTCATTAGACAGGTAGCTTGCTAAACATTTTTGTTAAAAAGTGACTGACTGTGTTTCTTTTTTCCTCGTTACTTTGTATTATCAATTTATACCTGAATTAAATGAAATAAATAAATTAACAAGAAACCAAATAAAGTGAAAGCGATTAAAATTATTAAACTGATTTACCTGAAGTGGCTATTTATAAATAGAGAAAAGAACCACTGGATGACTGATTGACAGAAACGAAGTATAAAACAACCAGGGAGATTAAATCTAGGTTTTAAATTTTTTATTATTCTAATACACACACATACATATAAATAAATGAAAAATTACATTACACTAAGGAAAGTAAGCAATTACATATTTGGACGTACTGCTGGTCCCTTGGCCCGTCAGGGAGTGTGAGATTCAAGTTCACAAACATCCAGCTTTCACTAGATGATAAAGTTAAATAATTACGATTCATCATTTAACAAAAATTGATAGCAGAGCATTATTGATGGTCTCTAGCTATTTGTTTGTTTACTACAAGTTCTATATGTGCTAATTTCTTAAGAATCCATAAACACTATTCAAAAAAGCGTGTTCATGAATGATGCGTAACACCCCATGTAGTATAGTGTGCGCGGACGCGTATATGCTGTGCCTGTATGGAGAGCTAGGTATATGCATTACTTGTTCATTATTTAAAAACAGAAGTGAATAAGAAAAAATATCAGAAATAATAATACAATTATCAATTAATGGTAAAATAAACAGAAAAGGGTTACTGTTATAAACTTAAATAAAAAAGAAAGTAAAATGAAGAATAAAATAGTGTTGTGTTTTAAATAGCAGTAGAAAAATAAAAGAAAGAGAAAGGTTATCTCTTAAACTACACACTAACAAGACCAAACAAATATACAATTTCTATCCTGAACCTGCTAACCCGAGCGGTTCTTACCTTTAGTCCTGCTTGAGTAGCTGACGTTTTATACCCAAGATCTGCTATTCAGAGTGGTTTTCCTATTAATACCCCGAGTTTACTAATCAAAGCGGTTCATCCCCATTAGTCCTGATGAAATAGTGAACACTCTTTACCCTAGATCTGCTACCTAAAGCGATCTATCAAAATAACAAATATATGTACACAAACATACTTGTACTTAATATTGTTAGTTGTAGGAGAAAATTTTTCAAAAATAAAGTAAGGATTTAATATAAGCTAGTAATTTCACTTATAAATACAGAAATTGTTTATAAAATAATATTTAATGAAATTTCTGCCACCTAATTGTTCTACTTAAAATGAAAGTATAATAATGTAATCTTCTACAAAACCTACTTTTGTAGTACAATATCTATTTTAGAAAATTTCGAAAGTCTCTGCAATAAGAAATGTAAATAATGTATAAACCAATTAAAATTCTGAATTTTGGAATGTTTTATATAATTTAGTAATCGTCATATTTTAAAATTAGGTCTTATCTAATGATTTAATAAATTTAGAAAAGCCAGAAATAATTAATTTTACANATAAACTATTTGACACATTGATTATCTTCCTGGAAGGGGAACTCCTAAAATGAAAAGAAGAAAAATAATAAAAACTCTGGAAATTTATTGATAATTTATTAATCGTTCGAAACTTCTTATAATTTTCTCTAACCTTATTCATGATTCATAGGCACATAAATCGCGCGTTGCACATATAAAACACTGAATATCATCCTGTATAAGGTCGCAGTGCTTATATTAAAGTATTGTATAACCATTGTAAATAAAAAAAAAGCAGGACCCAACACCTTATATCAAGCAAGCATTTAAGTACTGTTTTCATACATACAGTATAATTAGCATTAAGGCGTTGGCACCTACATTATCACATGCTTGCATAAATGCGTGGAAATACAAATACATATTTATACACTATTAACGATACGTATGCTAGCCAGTGGTCAAGAGTAGATACAGTGATAGCATATTTGAGCGAGCTAGAAGGCGAATACTTTCATTCAACGTAGAGAGAGAGTTTTTAATCACGCCCTACGAAACGGTGGCGTAGCAATTAGGATATATAGCGGCACATGCCATTTAACACATCCCTGTGCCGTATACTTCCTTGCTTAAAGCAGGGAATCGTCATTTATAGGTGAGCCCCTAACGACAGAATTCCACCCTTACACCAAATGTTTTAGCACAAGTAATGAGCATAACAATATAATCGAAATCGTCAACTTTGGTAAGTGCTAGGAACTTGGTGTAGACGACGAGCCTACAAGCATAAGGTTGTCAATCCCAGAAGAGACAAATCACCTTATTACACTTATGCTTGGTAATAGTGCCGCCACAAATCTGATTAGATTAGATCAGTTGCACCCATACTTACGTATAGAGACTAGTAAAATTACTAATTTTACTGGAATGACAACCCACCCAGTTTTAACTAAAGGAACAACGTATATGACTACGCAAGGAAAACTTACAGTGTTCTATGTGATCCCTAACGATTTTTCGATCAAAGATGGTGGTTTATTGGGTCAAAACTTTTGTAAAGAATGACGAGCCACATTATCGTATTATAACGGTGTTATGGTATTAGATGATGATGTAATAAACCCCATCCTTTTTTTAAAAAGTCTTGAAGAAATAGAGTAATTGAAAAAAGATTAAAAAGAACAAAAAGCAATAAAACTTAAGAAACAAGCACAGTAAAATCAAATTGTAGCTACCACTCTTACTACTAACAAAGAGACGGATAACCGAAGGGATAAAATTGACCAACAAATATTTGATGATAAAGTCATCGTAGGTCTGTCCAAAAGTTCAAATATACCTAAAAACAAAAAATTTGGTGTCATAAAAGCTGATTTTAATTTTCGAGATAAATTTAATAAATTGGTTTCATTACAAATGTGTTATAATTTTATATGAAGTCCACTAATAGTCGAAATAATAAGAAATGGGTACACATTGAAAAAAACAAATTAAACGACCAAGATACACTTCGATTCCATGCCATTAAACAGAGTGAAAATGCACCTAGTGCAGAACAATTTTGCCTTAATGACGGACGAAAAATCACTAATAAAACAACTAAATATACGATCAAGGCTCGAACACGTCAAGATGAAAGAATAAATTTCATAAAAACTAACTTAACTGAAGGATATTTGCCATAAGTCGACGTAGGGCATGACGACGTAGAGAATAAAAACGGTCAATGTAATATCATGGCGATCAACACTAATGAAGATGATATCACGACTGAAATAAATCCAAGAGCAATTCTTTCTTCAAATATATTGTACCTTAATTAAGTTAAACTAGTAGCTAATATGAAAGATCAAATTTTGCGTACTGATTATTTAAACTAAGAAGAATGAGACCAAATTTATCGACTAATTTTCGAATTTTCAGAAATGTTTTTGTTTCCAGAAGACCCCTTACCCTGTACTTATTTTATTGCACATAAAATCCCAACAAAAAAATATATTGTTATTAACCCTAAACAATCGTCACCCACTGGTACATAGAAGAGTTTTAGAACAGCACATTGCAAGAAAACTTAACGATGGAATAATTGAGCCCTCGTCATCACCGTATAATTCACCTCTGTGGATCGTTCCCTAAAAATCTGATAGTCATAGAAACCTAAGATGGAGGGTAACGATTGATTTCGGAAAACTTGATAAAAAGACCATTGGTAATGCATATCCATTGCCCAATACCGCAGATATTATAGACCATTTTGGAAGATCCGTATATTTTTCAACTTTTGATTTAGAAAGTGGATTTCAACAGATTTCTATGGCTAAACATGATAAGTATAAAACAGCATTTACGACACCCTATGGACATGACCAATACAGACAGATGCCCAAAGGTTAAAAAAATGCATCTGCCACGTTCCAACGACTAATGGATCTCATATTGAGAGGTTTATAAAGTGTTGAAATGTTAGTGTATTTAGATGATATTATTATTTACGCAAAAGATCTAGTAGATCATGATCGTAAGATTAGGTTACTTTTCAACTGGTTCAAATGAGCGAATGTGGTACTCCAGCCTCATTAAGATAAGTTTTTAAGGAAAGAAGTAATATTTCTTGGGCATCTAGTAAGTTAACAAGGAATTGAACCAGACCCTAAAACAATACAAGCCGTTAGAGAATTAACCCAACCAAAAACTATGAAAAATGTTAGACAATTTTTAGGACTAGCAGAATACTATATAGACAATTCATTAAGAATTTTTCAAAAATAGCTAAGCCATTATCAGATTTATTAAAAAAGGAAGTATGAATGGACTAAAGTGCAAGAAAAGACTTTTTAAATACTACAAGACCATCTATGTTAAGAGCCTATTTTACAATCTTCCGACTTTAGTAAATCATTTAAGTTGACAAGCACATGCATCCAACTACGCTATTCGAGCAGTATTAGGTTGAAAAAAAGATGAGTTTTACCATCCTGTCTCCTGTTTTTCAGGAACTGTAAGTAAAGCTGAAATAAATTATTCTACGACTTAAAAAAAATTCTTAGCAGCGCTATACGCAATGCATCATTTTCGTTCATATTTATTAGGAAATAGATTATTTCTTGTAGCTGATCATAAGCCCTTGAAGAGAATGCATACAAAAAAAGATCTGGATCAGCGTTTAATGCACTGGATGTTTAAATTTACCGATTATAAGTACACTTTCAAATACAAGCCAGGAAAACTCAATACCAATGCTCATGCACTATCAAGAAATCCAGTAGGACCATTCTTTTTGTGGAAAACAATAAAAACAATGGATTACCATTACTAAGAGTTATAATAATAGGTCAAGAGAAAACAGAGAAAAAGAAGAAAACAGAATGAAAAAATCAGAGAAAAGGAATAGTAAGAACATCCAATTTAACGACTATGAAACCTTCAGCACTACCTACCATCTTGAAAGTGACAGTGGAAATAACAAAACCTGGAAGAGTGGCCAAATCAGAAATACATGTACCTAAATTGCCCAGATTTCCTAGACGACCCCTTGATTAAAAAACATACAAGGAATGGCCAAAGTTAGATCATAGTGTAATTGCTTATAGGGCCCGAACAAAAATATTTTCATAACCACTGAAATCATCTGCATCTAGACCAAGTATATTAAAAAATGTCACTTATAATTTATCAAAAGATTCTAGCTCATTGAAAATGAATTTTTCGAGATCCATAGGCTCAACATCACACGCTAGCCATACGAATACAGAAACTACCAGAATGAATCTTAGTAGTTCTAAAAATAAGGGAATGCCACAGTTTCCAGTTAGAGATATAATTAACCTTGGTGCATCGTCAAGGACAAGTATGTTTTCCGAAAACAATTCGAGTGACACTAAAGAATCGTCACAGAAAGTTAATCAACCACTGTTATATAATTCTAGACAAAGTAAATTACGGCAAGAATTGACTGAATCAGAAGATGACTGAAATACAGATACTGACTTAAACTTAGACGCGACAAATACTGAGATCCTCGTTACACTCATTTCACTCAGTGAAGGTTTGAATGACAACGTCTTCAAAGATCAACCTAAAACTACGACCAGTAAAATTAATGAGGTTACCCATCAAGAAATACAAAAGTCAACAAAAAAATTTAATCAAAGTCTTCAAGAATACTTAGACAAATCCAAAAACGATGATAAACACGAATAAGCTGATATGGATTATTTATCAGTAACTAAATTTTCTAATAGAAACAAGCTGGATCCTGAAATTCAGGACATATTGATTAAAATGGACATTTATAATCCTCATAATTTTAATGATTCTGTATTAGATAAAAAAAATTGTAGATCTCTCAAACGTACAGCAGGCTTTGAATTCCTATTTGATAAGAATAAAATTTTAATAAAATATATGACGAGTGGAGAATTATCAATCACCCCTTGTATTCAAAAATATACACCCTTAAGTTCTAGCACACCGAAGCACACGAGTACTTCTATTATTGCACAAAACAGACGGTCTAAAGCAGTTGACTTAGAACAAATAATCGTAGAAACCCGAGATAACTTAAATAAACAACAAATGGATAAGCTGACATCCAAACAAATTAATAAATTGAAGTAATGCACCTGATCTCATACTACTATCGGATTTATACCTTTTCTCGTCAATCAATCGATACAAGCAACAGAACAGGAAGGTGTCTGTAAGTCTGAGTGATATAAGCAGTAGTACTGACAACTATAAGAACGTAAATAGAGCCAAGATAATAAGCAACGTTATTACAACTAGGTATTATCTTATGTACAAAAGGTATAATATAGATCATGTTATTAGCAAAGATTATAAAAAAGTCACATCTGTCCTCAAGACACACAACCCGTCAAGACTGTTGAGATCGATAGATGCACTGGACTTCAGTTATTTGAAATCGAAGAAACCAAAAATTGGCCAAATATTAATAACACCTCATGGAGGACATAATATACTGTCAATCATTATCTAAGAAACATCTACCGACTTAGCAACTCCAGAAAGTCTTATAAAAGTTTTCAAATCACTTAAAAAAATTTTGTTGAGATGAAAACTTAAAACTTTTTGAATTCCAAGAAGGGAAGATCTTACAGACACATTAGAACCTGAATTAATACCAGAAATGTTATTAACAACTTTTAATAAAATACCTACTCAAATTCCTGTCTGTTACAGTAAGGTTAATTCTCCAAAAATTCAAGAACGTCATGAAATAGTACAAACCCTTTATGACAGCCCTGTTGGAGGACATGAGGAAATAAACTAAACTTATTGGAAAATAAGAAAACGATTTTATTGGCCTGGAATGAGAAATGATATTTTTTATTATGTTTGCAAGTGCAGCAAATATTAAGAGAAAATAACTGAACAAATAAGAGCAGGAGAACCCTTGGTGCTTTAAGATACACCTATTGAAGCTTTTGATAAAGTTTTCATTGATGCCGTCGGTAAATTAAAAATAACACCAAATGGTAATTGCTATTTGCTAATTATATAGTGTAATTTGACTATGTTCATCATATAAGACCCTGTACCTGACCTAACCTGAAGCAATTCTATCACACAGACGTGCTTTATTTATGTCTGATCTATTGAAGCAACTTATAAAAACCCTGAAGACCAATCATCCACATCAGCATATCATCCTCAATTAAACAGATCACTAGAGTGAAGTCATGCTGCCCTAGCTGACTTTATTAGAACTTACTCTGAAACTTATGATGACTGGAACAGTTAAGCCAAATTTGCAGCCTTTACATACAGCATGAGTGTACATGCAGCAACAAATTTAACTCCGTATGACTTTGGATTTGGGAGACTAGCCAGGTTGCCCTTGAAGATACCTGAAGACAAAAAGTTATGAGCCTATCCAATGTTATTACAAGATCTTACTAAGCGACTTCAAGAAATGCAAATTGTGGCAGTAAATCAATAAATAAAAATGAGAATGTAAGCAAAGACAAGATAAAATAAAAAATTACAGCCTCTAAATGTTAAACCAAGAGATTACGTTTGGGTAAATGGAAAAGTACGTTCCCATGAATTTGATCGCTATGATAATGAATCCCTAAATCTTAAAACAGTTTTTAAGGAAAATAAAGTGTTACCTGAAAAAACCAATGGTGAAATCATACGAAAACATACAGATAAATTTAAACTAGTTCCCTAATAATAGCATTGTTGTAAAAAGTATATTCTATATGTCTTCTAGGAAGAAAGGAACACAACGATGCGTATTCTATTGGCCATATTAATGACAATAGTGCTTGAAGTTTGCGCAGATCTAAACTATGCCAGCCATGGTAACTATAGCATAGAACCACTTGAAACGAACCCTGGAATATACTATGAACCAATTGGTACGACAAAAATTAAAAGAGCTGATTGGAAGATTGTGATATGGCTTGATAGTATTAAATTTATACTGGAACACACACCTACTGAAGGATTAAATAAAACCTTTCGATATTGTATTGCACAGTTTGGTCATCCTTATTCTACTCAGTATATTGAAATGGACTTGCTAAATTAAAGATAAAGCGACTGACAAATTTTAAAGCAACATTATTGAACATGATAAATACTGTGGGAACTCATGCAGGAGATAATATTATTCCACCCAGCATACGAACAAAAAGACTGACACTTTTTGGAATTATTGGAAGCATTGCTTAAGGAACTTTTGGTTTAGTCACAGAAGACGATATTAATGTTATCAACAATAATATCAACAATTTTCATACCGATTAAAAGGAATCTATTAAATTGTACGAACAAAATAGCCATATTTTTGTGGCTGCATTCGAAGAACTAAATAATACTACGAAACGCCATGAGCATATAATAAATCAAGTTGTTGAGGTAATGACTTCAGGACAAGATTATACTCTCAATAGAAGTTTGATACATTTTTCAGCTCACCGTAGAAGAACTTAGGCTACCTTAGATCACATTATTCGTTTTCATGAAGATTCGATCGACATCTTGCATGATCTACAAAAAGGTCAAGAACATCTAAAGCTATTTTCTCTAAATATTCTTAGAACTGTAGCCCAGAATGTAAAAAACCTAGCAAAAAATCAAGAACTTATAGCACCAATAGAGAATCTTTATACTAGTGAAATAAGCACTCTAAGCAAACAAGATGTTGTGCATCAAGAAAATAGAACCATGGTAATATTACATTTGCCACTTGTAAATCGAACCCCTAACAATCTTTATAGACTACATACAGTCATGATACCTCAACCTTAACAAAATGGATCTGACTATATAAAACCATTATTTTTTTACTTAGCAGTAGTAGCAGACCATAATTCGTATTTACGATAGAACGAAGTTACATTCAATCAATATGATAAAACCGTATAAGCTTACGTATATGCTTATGGCGTGTGCTCAGCTATGAAACCATCTAAAGAATCCTATTCTATGAACGAATGTAAAATTCTTATCTTGCTACGGCCTGGAACATAAAAATTTAAATAATGTGAAACTATGTTTACTTCAAAAATCGAAAGCCAATGGATTTACTTACCAGGTAATAGTTTATGGTTATTTTCGACATCTAATAAAGAATAATTGAACATTTTTGTTCTAATAAAATGGATTGACAGGAAAGAGTAAACGGTATAGGTGTTTTACAAATGAATGATGGATGTACGGGAAAAATACACAAAGTAACCTCAAACAGTGCACATAAGATTATCACCCATATACAATATACCTATCAAGTAGAAGTGAACTTGAACTTAACTAAACAACATAAACCCTTAAAAGACACCAATGACTTCCATGATAATATAAAATTGATGCAAGAACTAAACCTAAATAAACAAGCATGGAAAGATGAAGAATTAAATGTATAAAATATAATCAATCAAATAGAAAAAATACAAATTCGAAAGTTTAAGGAGAAGCAAACTCCTCTTTTTATTATTATACGTTACATCATTGAAGCCATTACTATTATTATAATAGCAATACTCATTAGCAGAACAAGAAACGCTTTCAAGAAGAGTATAAAACGTCGTACCTCGGAAAAATGTATACAACGCACCATCAACTCACTGAACGAAAAACCCTGAGTAACTATAAAATAAGAACCAAGAGCACACAAACTGACTGAACTTTATGTTGAAATTGAAGAAAAACAAGAAATACCTAAATCATCTAAGGCTGGATCCATTATAAAGACACGGAGTTTGATACTCCCACGACATACACCCCAAAAGTTAGAAATGAACTAAAAAATCAACAGTAGTTTGATACGATCTTCCTTTCAGACTGCACGATAAAGCCTGATTATAAAAGAACAGCCAATACAAGAGTTAACATAAATCATTTTTCACATGAAGTCATTGAACAATTAGACAATAAAGAGAATATGAAGGAAATGCACATACTTCTAGATTTAGGTAGTTACACACATTGAGCTATAACCACCATTTACGATAGTGATGCAGTTCATAAGGAACCCGGTGAATCACTAAAAAAAGAAGAGGAAGCTTAAACGTTTTCTACTCTTAGGATAAAATATACTATTTGTCAAGCAGAAAGAGTTTCTTTATCAACATCACCAAAAAGCGACAATGACATACCAAACATCAATCCAGAAAGGCTTATTTGTCTTTTACCATAGGATAGAGAAAAAAAGAAAAGAAAAAAGAATTTCTTTATTTATTTCTCTTAATTTGGTACCCTAGAATATTGTTATGCCGTTAGAGATCAGAATACAAAATAATCGAAAAATTGATTAAAGGAGTTTCAACTAAAAAATGATCAAAAAATTGACTCACCCATTATGTCAACAATGAGTTAAGTTAATGACTTATCAGAGACATGTGATTACATGCAGAAAACAACGCTGTACACGAACTTTAGAAACAAAGTCAACCCATGCCAAAATCAGCGATCTACGAGAAAGGATCAAAAGTAGCAGAAAATGAGCCCAATAATTAAATTCTACCCATTAACTAGCCACATTTTATGTTAAAAAATATATAACTAATTTCTAAGATTTTAATATGAAGCTTAATAAAATCAATAAGCGAATTACAGTCAGTTAATTATTACCGTTTCATATGCAAACTATATTAGTAAGCAAAGATATCACGTAATCCTTCTTCTTAATGGCACCTTATTGTTCAGTTTTGTCTTTGAGATTTATATGAAGTACGTTTGTTTTTAGTTTCCGTAAATAAAAAAAAATACAAAAAAATATGTAAAAGGAAAAAAAAAGAAATACAAATAAATAAATATAACAAATATTATTCGGCTTTAACTTAAAAAAATGCGTGCTGTATTTTATTACAGTTGCATGTTACTCTATTGTAAGGTTTTTTTTCTCTAATTTCAAGATTTATCATGCATTAAAACTACTTATAACATTGTATTTTAGATCCGCAAATATTTTGACATAGCGTAAAAAGTAATGATTGTATCTATCCATGGTTTTCCTACCGATTATCTAAAAGTTTCATAAACCTAATTTTATTTTCATATTTACATTACACGTATAACCTCCTAATCCGAACAATTAATAATAGCATGAAATACACTTTAATAGTACTCATACATACAGTATCAATTAATAATTCTCATAACACCCATCACATTTATGCTTGCAGAATTACATACACGATGGACAGACAAACCCTAAAATTGTAAAAGCAATGGCCGATGGAACTCAACTTAACATACTGCTGCAGGTGGATTATAGCTGGCTCATGCTAAAAGACATCCTGATTAATTTAGAAATGTGCTGTCCATAGAACGAGAACCCTGTGCTAAGGGTTATTCAAACTATGTGGTAGTGCTTCGTTTACGACTGGAGGCCGAAATGGTGCCAAGGCTACAGTAGCTAGAGGATTAACCATCAGATAATGTGAGGAATCAGGTAACGTCAACGGTACCTGAGTCTTATATAAATAGAAAACAAATCAAAGCCCACAATTTATTAATAAATGGACGTTGGTTAGAAATAATGATGGAAGAACCGGTCAATGAACACCAAATGGAATTTTTTTTAAATAAATTTAATCCTGTGTTATCCTTAAAGGAACATCCATGTATCGCTCCGTATACTAGATATGAGGTCGAATATTACCAGCTATGTGATGCAGCAGTTGCTGCAGCGACCCTAGATAAAACAACACTTTTTGAAACAGAAGGGGTAAACTAATCACCAGTACAAAACGTCCAAGCGCTGGAAAAGAATATTAAATTACTCACAAAAGTAGAATCCCTTGCAAGAGATGACAAAAAGGAACCTGGTCTAATATAACGATTTGTCAGAGTAAATTGTACTGGGACGAAAATAAGCATTTTTATTAAAAATCGTTAAACACAAGTTATATCATCAAATTTTTTTAAAACAAGTATTCAATAGAGAACATTTATTTTTTGACGATAAGACAGACACAGGCTGATATTATTTTTATTCATATAACATATGGACCAGCTGAGTGGGCAGAAAACATGCGCCAGCTAGTAATATATTGTATAACGCAGCAGCCAAAAAGTGTAAGCTCTAAAAAGGCAGAAGGAGAAAAAACGGACAGTAAAAATTATTCTCCTAAATATTATGATTCACTACGGTGGAAGGTGGTATCTAAAGTGCCAGCCATCATGAAACTAGATGAGTACACCCGGTTGCTAATGACTTTTGGCCCACTAAGCCATTTGAACTATCATCCACTAGATGCCATGTACGATGACGGAATACAGATCTACTTTAGCTTCACTACATACTGTAACGAACAATCAACCAAAAGAGCCTTGGTAGGACTTAAGATGTATGAAGTGAGATATTCCCACAAAGATTGTCAAAAAAATCGCAAAAAAATCGTATATTCACCGTGGGGGAAGTTATTATATGAAAGTGATCTAGAGGTACACAATCTTTTCCACAAAACAAAAATAAAGTTGAATAAAATTGTCGGTCATGCGAGAAACATATTATTATAGTGAAATATGACTGGAACTACAAGCCATGCCATAAGACGGGTGTTTTGGCAGATTTAGATGCTCTCAATACATTGGTAATAAAAGACAACAGACCGAGAATAAAGAAAAATGAAAAAAAAAAAAATTAATAAGCTAAAAAAAAATTTTCAAAATTGAAACACCATCCATGATTAATAACGAATTAATTTATATACATGCATATACAAATATATATATGGATGTACGGGAAAAATACACAAAGTAACCTCANATATATATATATGTATATAAACATCATAAAAATAATTCACAACTAATAAGCAATAAATAGCTGATAATATGAAATTCTATTATCCTTCCAAATCACACGCTTCCTCAGACCTGTAACAATTCCGTTGAATAATATAATAAATGACCATTTTAGTGTAATACGATGTAAAGTTACAAAAATAATCAACTTCTTCTGATGCAGAGATTTTTAGATTATTGTTTGTAAATTTTTATTTTAAGGTAAGAATAATTTTAAAGAAAAAGTTGAAAAAAGTAAGAATTTTCTTTCAAGTATTAAATTCACTATAATCCACTTCTTACCTTAAATCAGATTATTTTATTACATGTATATTCACCGAGGACAGTGATAGTTTTAGTTTTAGTTTTTAGAGTGTGGTTTGTAAATATTCGTTTAATATTCTAATCTAATTGGTTATATTGCTTGATAAACTCATAGTTATATTGCTTGACAAATTTATAGTTATTATTGAAATTGATTTCAAAGATAAATGAAATTAAAAGGAAAAGCATACCTGACTGTGTAGAATATTTTATTTCTTGAAATTCAATAAAGTTACTAATTATAAAAGAAGCGAAACTGAGGAATTACATAAAATCAAATAAAACAAACAAGAAAAGGTACGTAAATATTTATATTTTACAAAACTCAACGCTCTCTCTCTCTCTCTTTATTTATATTCTCTGCTTTTCCTTTCTCCAATATACAAACGAACAAGTAGTTTAACTATCTGCTGTCTCGCAGCCAGTGAAGGAGCGTGAAACTGTATTGTATGTGTAGTTCACAACCTTTGGTTTTAAATTGAAGGCAAAATTAAATGATATTAATTATCATTAAACATGTGTTAAAAAAAATAAATATGTAAATCAAAAAGTATAACAATCGGTTAACTTATTACTATTTTGTGTAGTTACAGAAGTTTGTTAAAAACGTTGTGTATTCCCTCATTAATTCTTTTTTTTTTAAACAACTTTTCGATCCCCGAACCTTTTTTTTTACTGTGAACAAAATGAAAACTTACTATTTAATATGTAAAACTTAACATTATATGCTACTGGCACTTGCTTTCGAGGAGTTTTTAAATAAAAATATAAATTATTTTTTATTTGATTAGAAAATGAAAAAAAACAAACGGTAATGGTTTAAATCAATTCCAACCAAAAAAAATTTGAAGCATATTAAAACATTAACATATTCTGTGAAACAATTATAAGCAATAATGTTATATTAATTTTCGTAATTACTCTAAAATAAATGTGCGCAGAAATCGTTACCGTTATTCTGACTTACATCATTTTTTATCAATACTCGCAACCCCTCTGTGCCAACCTCACATATATTTAATTATTGCTTTGATAAAAAAGTTTTTTTTTAATTAAGAAGCATAAACAGTATAGGTCATAAGAATCAAAACAAAGATCTAAAATAAACACTTTTGCAAAAGTCAAGTATGGTTGTTATAAGAAAGTAAGTTAGAGTTGGTCCAAGGCAAACAATAAGGAATGGCTTATAAAAGAAGTAAATAAAATAGAATTATTTAATTTTNTGTTTTTTACAAAACTCAACGGGTGAGAATCTTGTTCTATAGCCTCATCCTCAGCGTCTCCTATAAGTTGTGTGCAAAATGCCTCGCATAGAATCAGCCCTTGCATTTAACCGTTAAATAATTATCTCATGCAGATGCCTTTCTGCTTGATTTTATTTTAAGTTCACATTAATATTCTTATATATTGCTAGGTACACTTTGACAATTTATCTTTCACTCGAAATAATTTAATCTTTGCTTAAAAAATGTTAGATAGTTATAAACCAAACATTACCACATTTGTTGACAATTATTAAGATGCTATAAAAATTCTTTATTTACTTTTTTGTAAACTATTACAAGGACCTTTTAATGCATCTTATCTTGAAAATTTATTGCGCAATATTTACGAATTTCATTGTACATGGACATGACGCCGTAAATAGACTGATCTTTTCAGTCTTACATAAGCCAACGTTAAGTTTTACCGCCTATATGCTCTCTTACGTGGTGTACGTGATGTTCTTTTTTAAAACTATACTGCATACACCCCATTTAAAAAATTAGGTATTTTGTTTTTTCTATGAATTTATAATTTTCTCTTAGTTTGAAAAACATATAACCAGTATTAACACCTCAGTTTGAATTTTTTGTTTATTCAACGCAAAAACTATTGAATAAAGCCAGAGCTACATAGAAAATTATCCTCAATATTTCTACCATACACTCAGATAATTTTTTTGCTGCCATTTTTTTTATGTAGATCGTAATTAACTTTAGTTTTAGGTTTTGCTGTGGCTAAAAATAAATCCTAAATCCAAAACTAATCATATAAGCTTATAACAAGTAAGGCTTTAATTTTTTTATGTTTGACTTTATGTAGCATTATTTTAATGCCAAATAAAAACAACATTCTTATCGACAGAAAAGTTGAATATATGAGATAAAGTTACCTTAATTTTTATCAGATTTTTTAAGGTTCATTTTATAGAATCATTAAAATACATTTATTTTAATAATTTGGATAAAATGTAAGAGGCCAAATTGAAGGTTATACTATTGACATTTTTAAAGCTGTACTAGCTTTATATCTTTTTCTTTCGATTTACAGAGGGGTTGTAGATAAATAATTTTTTATGTTCGGTAGAGCTCTTTGTTTTTAGACGACTGAAAATGGGAAAGAATTTGAATCAGACACATATTATATGGTTTCCTTCCGCTTCTTAACATTAATAACTGAAGTATATTGGTATATGGTAATGAAAATCAACAAACAATCAACTCCCTACTAACTCCCTACTGACATATAAAACTGCTTAAGAGTGCTTCATAAGACTTGTTATAAGTTACTGCAAATGTGAAATAGTAATCATCAAAAAACTTTATGTATAACCTTACTACGTATAATTTTCGTTTACTTACTTGCAACGCGGCATAGAAAAACAATGAAAAACCAGTTCATTTTCAAATAATGTCAGAAAATCTTTTTCTAACACTATTACTATTTAATCACATACTTAAAAAAAAGGAACCATAAGTAGTTTATTTAATAATACAAGCAGACAGTGAAAAGGCAGTAAATGGCAAAAAACTCATCCAGAACAAGCGAAGACCGTGTGGTTAGACTGTAGAGGTGCAGTAAAAGGATTGACCCACAACTGTATAAAGTAATTATTCCTGAAATCTTAGCCACACTTTACAAAACCCAATATGGAATAAACTGTAAAATCTCCTTATCTATCAAAACAAATAGTTCTATATGCATTAACTAAATTTTATTAAAATGAGGGACATCACCATGTAACTTAAGGCGCTTACTAGTCACTTTATAAAAGAAGTGTTGTAAAAAGTGCTCATCATGGGATGACCCAGGGCACTTTTACTGGCAAGCTAATGAAATATGTGTTACAAGATCATACTGTATAGAATAAAAATAAATAGCAAGTGTTTATAAATACCTAATTGATGATGCTAACGTGTTTCTTATTGCTTCTTTATTAACAAATTCATTAGCCAGCAAGCGCTTCGAATCATCTAGTAATTAAAACTTGTGATACTTACACGTGCTTCGATATTATTGTATAAAAAGTTTAATGAACCTCCAAGGTTACCTCGTTAATTATCCTTGCGTTGCAAATTGACAACTTATTATCTAATAAAATAGAATGAAAGTATTTTAAGTAAGCTAGTTATTGGTAATTGTGTTAATCATTGTTTTTATAACTATTTATTATGATGCCAGATAGCACCCTGAGTTACCTGGTGACTAACACTTGCATTACTCAACCGTTTTTCATTTTTTTTCTTTTATTTATAAAGTAGCCGGTACAGATAGCCTAGGTTACTTAAAGGTTTGAGCTTGTTAAAAAAAACAATTATCAGTGAACTTATAATGTAAGAAGTACGCAGCTCAGGTTTCTAGGTAATCTCACTCGTATTAATAATTACTCATTTATGAACCAGGTAATAAAGTAAAACTGTTATTTTTGAATTATGTTATGTGATTAAAGGAATAAAAATTTATAGGCTAATTGTTAAAAGACCTTCAGGTTCTTATAATTAAGGATTGGAGTTATTCAACCCTACCGGAATTCGGAAAACACTTTAAATATGCTGTCCAAATCCTATTAAACGACACTGTTTACTAGATATCAACCATCGATAGTACCAGTTCAACACAGGTAGAACAACTGAAAAAATTTGCTATACGATGTAATTCCATCCCTAAATTGCACCTTCACAGCCCAATCACAAAACTTTCGTTTGCTCCATACGCTTTTTTGCCCTTTACTACCCTTTTACTGACTGCGTGGACTAAAAAGAAAGAAAAAGAAAATCTTTTACTTAATTTCTTGTTTTTTTTACTATTTATATACATTCGTTTAAAGAATTTTATTAGAATATATATTCTAAGGATGTTAAAATAGACGAGTTTTGTTAATGAAAAATTTCGTTTCTTTAAACCTCATAGAAAGTTAGTAAATGGTCCTTATGCAAAGCAATAATATACGTAAAAGCTTATGATTATTGTTGTATAGTGTTCATAATATACCACATAGTAAATACCACATAAAATAGCACATGATAAAAAACATAAAATACCACAAAGCGAGTGTTACGCAGCATATTTAAATGATTTTAAAAGTAAGTAGGCAGCTCTTAACAAAATAACTATTTATAAAATATGTTAGCATTGTTACAGGGTGACTTTACCAGGTCATTTATAAGTATATTGAAAATCTTTTTCGTAAACAAGTTTAGTCTATTTAACGGTCCCTCGGTTCGTATTTCTCCAAAACAGGTTATTTTAAGCCTCTCTCGGTTTGCTTTATTGTTTTTTACAAAACTCAACGGGTGAGAATCTTGTTCTATAGCCTCATCCTCAGCGTCTCCTATAAGTTGTGTGCAAAATGCCTCGCATAGAATCAGCCCTTGCATTTAACCGTTAAATAATTATCTCATGCAGATGCCTTTCTGCTTGATTTTATTTTAAGTTCACATTAATATTCTTATATATTGCTAGGTACACTTTGACAATTTATCTTTCACTCGAAATAATTTAATCTTTGCTTAAAAAATGTTAGATAGTTATAAACCAAACATTACCACATTTGTTGACAATTATTAAGATGCTATAAAAATTCTTTATTTACTTTTTTGTAAACTAT
Organism: Copidosoma floridanum; assembly: GCF_000648655.2. The sequence goes on from NW_019379981.1 coordinate 2,361,850, forward strand.
TACAAGGACCTTTTAATGCATCTTATCTTGAAAATTTATTGCGCAATATTTACGAATTTCATTGTACATGGACATGACGCCGTAAATAGACTGATCTTTTCAGTCTTACATAAGCCAACGTTAAGTTTTACCGCCTATATGCTCTCTTACGTGGTGTACGTGATGTTCTTTTTTAAAACTATACTGCATACACCCCATTTAAAAAATTAGGTATTTTGTTTTTTCTATGAATTTATAATTTTCTCTTAGTTTGAAAAACATATAACCAGTATTAACACCTCAGTTTGAATTTTTTGTTTATTCAACNGTCTCCTATAAGTTGTGTGCAAAATGCCTCGCATAGAATCAGCCCTTGCATTTAACCGTTAAATAATTATCTCATGCAGATGCCTTTCTGCTTGAATAAAATTTGTTGGGTCGTAGCTCCCTAGCATGCATGTAAGTTAAAGTTCCGTGTTCATCTTCTTGTCGCTAGTCCAAATTAGCTAAAGAATTCCGAATGTATCCTTGCATTCTTTTTGCTTGGATATATTGTTACAGAAGTTCTCAAATTAACCTTCTTGTTCTTGTGATAGTATTTTTATTTCACTCGCAGAGTCTAGTTGAATTTTTGTGTACAGCAAAACGTCTGTAACTGTGCCTGTTTACACTGGAGACTAGCTTATGGTACACACTGCTGTGAAGGTAAGCATTGCGTCAAGACATTAGCTGAATACAATAAAACACCTACTTTATTAGGCTGAAGTGCCACGCAAGAGAAAAAAAATGCAGCAGTTCTCCCTTTTTGTTAATCTAAGTACAACCTTTGAAATTATCAAAAACAATAAAGAATTCTTGCAAATGTAACTTGTATCCAAGAAAAAAAGAACAAAAAAAATTAAGCAACATTCACTAATTGTATTAGTGCTCATGTAGTACAACTTTCAACTATACACTTGTCTTTGTGTGACCACACAAACACAGTGACTCGACTTAAAGAGCTCGTAGCACTTACAAGTCGAAAGCAATGGTTTAACATAAGAGTTTTCGTTTCTTCAAACCTCATAGAGAGTAAGTAAATGGTCCTTATGCAAAGCAATAATATACGTAAAAGCTTATGATTACTGTTGTATAGTATTCATAATATACCACATAGTAAATACCACGTAAAATAGCACATAATATAGCACATTAAATACCACAAAGTGAGTGTTATGCAGCATATTTAAATAATTTTAAAAATAAGTAGGCAGCTCCTAATGAGATAACTATTTATGAAATATATTAGCATTGTTACAGAGTGCACGGGGAGAGAACGTTGCCAGGAATAGGACGTGACTACACAAACACAGTCACTCAACTTATAGTGCTCGTAGCACTTACGAGTCAAAAGCAACGGTTTTACTTAAGTATTTAATAGCACTGCTCTTCTCTCTCTTGAACTCGTGTACAAAATTTTTGGGATCTAAAATTAAACTTAGAACCCAAAATGTAGCACATAAACAAGCACGTCTTGTTTACATCCTTCACCTTTTCGTGTCTGTCTGCATATCTATACGCCTAAATGTCTAAAAGTATTATTTTCACTATTAACGTTACCAACGATTTTTCGTCAAGCACCATGTAATGATGTGTACGAGGGGAAAACGTTACCAGGAACAGGACGTAATCTCACGCCCTGCCAATTTATATCTCAATCGGGTGGCTGGGCCCAAAAACCCTTGTCAACACTCCTCGTTAAATTCGTTGGTCTATTTACCTGCTTTCTCGTCTCCATGCCTGTATCAATATACTCAAGCGTCTCGGGATCACGTCGACGATGCTAAAGAGTTTCCACACCTAGAACAGAAGGCCACACTAGATGTCTAATAATGTTTACAGGTAGGGGACACGGAATTCTTGGGTTGGATGTAAAACACACATATACGAGCTGAAAAATTCGGCACACGAACGCGTGCAGTTTAAATAGAAAATAAAAAATGAATTGTAAAAAAAAATAAAAGAAGTAGTTTTCTTAATCTATGTGGGTGTGAATTTAAAGTAACGTGAACTAACCTGATAAATAAAAACAAGTTAAGACTGCTGTCTCTCTTATACAAGTAACTCCCTATATAATAGGCAGACCTCGTGAGTCAAAGGAACTAAACGCGCTTAAAAACACTTGCCTCGACTTACTTGCTTTTCGTAGTGATCTTCCACGTAATTGGCCAATAGATTTTTAGATCCTACGAGAATAACTGGTAAGCATCTCCACCAGCGAAGCTCCTTGGACTCGACCTGGTATTCGACGCCTGAATCTACTGGGTACTCGGGTGTCATCAACCTTGAGTCCCTCTCTCTCGTTTAGCTACCCTTCTCGTACGCCTAACCTCTTTTGTTCGTGTCCACTCACTTCGCGTTGCGCTCTGCCTCGTTACAGTTTTCAAGCTAGTCTGACTCTTCCCTATCTTCTCCGTCACTTTGCTCCACTTCTCCCGTCACCCCTTCCCGCTCCCACAAACCCCTCGTGGCTGCGCCCTGACAGCATATAACAATGTCATTTTGTTTTTCATTTTTAGACAATAGTAGAATCTATGCATCATGTGCCCTGTAACAGTTACTGTCATTTGTAAGCCAGCCTGTAATAAAAAGTACTAACTTACCACAAAGAATTATTTTTGTAGGACCTGACTTTTAATCTGATAAATAGTTTGAAAATTTATACAATTCAAAAGATATAATTAACATTGTCCCTACATTACCCTAGCACATTTTACCTTAAGTATTAGAAAGAAATCATTTTAATGTCTAAAAAAAATTAACTAAATAAATTGATGACAAATTTTGGTAAAAAAATTTTGTTTTATAAAAAGTCTCTTTCCATAAAATATTTTTAACATCTTATATACATATATTCCATTACTACCACAGTAACACAGTGGTTAGGGTTATGGTTCTCAGAGTTTGGGACCTTGGTAACATAGGCTTTCGAGATTAAGACCAAGTATTTACGCACTTAGCCTGCACCTTTAACAAACTAATCGATCTTGTGTGTATTTTTAACCGTTGTCTAAAAATATATTTATTAAATGAAACTAACTTAATTGCTGAATATCAGCATAAAAAAAAAGTTTGGCTGAGAGAATCACCCTTTTTTAAGCTGTTTATTTGACCAATTCTAAAGGTTAAATCTTAAGTTTAAGAAGGAAAAGCAGAGAGGTTAAAAAAATATATAACAAATATAGGTTCGATAAATATATTTTTTTTAAGTATATTTTGATTTTTATTTTCGAATATATCTCGATTTTTTGTATTACTTATTGAACTTCTTCCATCTTAAGTCGATCCAAGTGAGTTATTACTTTCTTTTCATAACCACTATTAATCTTTTGTTATACTCAGGCACAACAAACTGCTCTTTAATCGTCCTATCTTTTACCATTAAAGTCAATAAACTTGCTTAATGCTTCCACTTATATAAGTTCTTCCTTTTTTTTTCCTGAATCCATGGTCTTCTGGTCACTTCGGCCATTTAGTAATTTACTTGCTTAACTTTTCGTTTATTTGTTATCTTGGGTATGTCTTTTTTTTTGTTTACTTATTTATTTTTGAACTAACCCTTATGACTCTCATGGCCAATTTTAAAATATTTTAATACTGATTGATAGAATACAAAAGTTTATGTCAACACTGGCAATGTCCAGGATAAACTGTTGTGTTATTTCACAATTAATATATGATTGAAGTACTTCTTACAACACTGACTTTTTGTGTTGATAAGGATGTTATATACATACTGGAGCTGTTATACAGGCACTCACATTTTGCTAGACACTGCTATGGATAAATATGTACTATTACGCCTTCGAGCACTGACTGAGACTTCCAGCTCTCTTTCTACTCCTCTTCGTTAAGCAGTGTACGGTGAAGTGGGGGGTAAGGATATAGGGTGGAGGTTAGAACTAAGAGAATTAAAGCTTCAGAAGCATAGGTAAGAAAGAGAAAGCGTGCTTTTACCCGTAATAAAAGTGGTCCACGGCCGTACCAGGTTCCAGAAACTGGCTCTGTGCTTGTTAGATATAAGAAAGGTATGAAAAGTGCGTGTTATGAGCGATCACCAGAGCATTGCAATGATGCAGGTGAGAAAAAGATCAGAACGAGCACAGGACAACTAATTCAGCATTCATAGGCACAAGAATGGGATGAGCACTGGCACACGAGGTAGGTGCCCTGCTATGAGAGGCCTCAGAGCTATAGAGAAAGTAGTTGGCCTCCATCGCTCTGACAGCAGTGATGGTCTCAGAATGAGGCCAGAGAGTGGCTTTGTATCCGCACATGTTAAGTTGTGCCACATGCCGTACCCAGGGGGCTAGAGCTTTGCCCAGAGTTCTTGTAGCACTGGAAGTAGAAATGATGTCAGAGCAAGGCCATGAGATGTTCTCATGCCTGCATAGGTGGGGTGGCACAGTACCACTAGGTCTTGCCCAGAACACCTATAGTTTACCATCGTAGTACTGTAGAGTGATAGAGTGGTGCTGTAAAGGGGTAGGGGGAGCAAAAGTTACTTGAGTTTTACTTCAGAAGAAGAGAATAAATATGTAGCTGAGAGCAGTATGGGAGTATGCAAAATAAAATTGTTTTGAATCACTTAAAAAAGTCAAGTGTTTTTTTTTGGATCACGTTGGAAAGATAACTTGCTATTTAAAAAGGGCTGTGGCGTTGGGGATTATGCTCTATAAGAGGGATGCAAGAGGAATTTAAAGAGACATATTACTCCCATAAAGTATAAGCAACTTGAAAATATATAGTTAAGTCTTGTAAAGTTTGAGGCAATAATAATTATTATCAGAAATAGATGAAAAAGAATAAAACCATTAACTACTTTACTTGATAGACGACTTACGATATTTTGAGAATAGTTTTTTTTAATAAGACTAATTAAAGCATAAATAGCGTTATTCTAACTTTAGTAATCAAAACGCTTCTTTTTATTATAAAAATACCTTAAGTTAATTAAAAAGAAGATCTTCAATGTATAAAAAGAAGATCAAGCAACTTATAATTGTTAAATAGTTCATTGTGATACAAGTGCACGAGAAACGTGATTGCAAGCAATCGCTGGAACCTGTGTACAAACTGTCACGCATGTATCAGTCCCATACTCCGTTACATGTGTGGTCTTTACCAGCTTTTAGCACCAAATGCGCAAAGAACGACATTCAGAACTATCTAATGTAGCTTCGCAAAGATCATGACGTACACACACTTGCACAAGTGCGCAGCACAAGCTGTTAGTCACGTCTATAAATCAAGGGCCTTATAGCCTTAACAGATGGCTCATAATTAAGCCGCCACGTACGGTGTATTAAAAAATTAATTGACACAATGGTGTATCTAAGAATTTTACTTTATCACTAACAATTACATGTAGATCAAAACCCAATGTTTGGTAGTCTGTCTTACACATTTGCAAGAACTATGCCAAAAAGGCTCTGCATTGCACTGTTACTATGCATTTATATGCTATTGTAAATGGCTTATGAAAAAATCACTTTGGATTTAATGGCATTAATCACACAGCAATAAAAACCTTATTTAACATGGCTTCTAAACAATCGGACCACGGTTGAAAATACACACAAGAGCGATTAGTTTGTTAAAGGTGCAGGCTAAGTGGGTAAATACTTGGTCTCAATGTCAGAAGCCTATGTTAACAAGCTCCCGAGCTCTGAGAACTACAACCCTAACCGCTCTGTTACTGTTGTAGTAATGAAATATATGTTTATAAAATGTTGAAAATAAATTATGGAAGGAGACTTTTTATAAAACAATATTTTTTTCCAAAATTTGTAATTAATTTATTCGGTTTATTTTTTCTAGACATTGAAATGATTTCTTTCTAATACTTAAGGTAAAATGTGCTAGGATAATGTAGGAACAATATTAATTATTTCTTTTAAATTGTATAAATTTTCAAACTATTTATCAGATTAAAAGTCAGGTCCTACAAAAATAATTCTTTATTCTTTGTGGTAAGGTAGTGCTCTTTATTAAAGGCTAGCTTATAATTGACAGTAACTGTTACAGGGCACATAATGCATGGATTCTACTATTCTCTAAGAATAAAAAACAAAATGACATTGTTAGATAATTTATACAATTTAAAAGATATAATTAATATTGTCCCTACATTACCCTAGCACATTTTACCTTAAGTATTAGAAAGAAATCATTTCAATGTCTAGAAAAAATAAACCGAATAAATTAATTACAAATTTTGGAAAAAAATATTGTTTTATAAANCCCGAGTACCCAGTAGATTCAGGCGTCGAATACCAGGTCGAGTCCAAGGAGCTTCGCTGGTGGAGATGCTTACCAGTTATTCTCGTAGGATCTAAAAATCTATTGGCCAATTACGTGGAAGATCACTACGAAAAGCAAGTAAGTCGAGGCAAGTGTTTTTAAGCGCGTTTAGTTCCTTTGACTCACGAGGTCTGCCTATTATATAGGGAGTAACTTTAATGAGAGAGACAGCAGTCTTAACTTGTTATTAGAACGAAGTTCTTTATGTCGCGTTTCTCGGGGGGCTGGAATTTTAAAACCCGACAGATATTTCTTTTTTGAAACGAAAGTGGTTTTACCCAAAGTCTTTTCCTCCCCCCTTACCCCGTCCCCCTCACCTACTGTTCTCTAAACACCTCCCCTCTCCCCACTATATATGTATATCTGCCAATTATACCGTGTTACTCTTCTACACACCTTTGCCCACCATTCCCCCTCATACTCCTAATTAATTTTGTTTTCTCACAATAATTTTTATTCCACTTTAAATTTTTTTCTTTTAAGTACAATTCTAAAGAAAAAAAAAAAAAAAAAAAAAAAAAAAAAAAAAAAAAAAAAA
>NW_019379981.1:2369117-2428022 GCF_000648655.2 Copidosoma floridanum
GATAAATGGGTCATGGGACCCACGGTAAGAACGAAGTTCTTTAAACATGAGATGAGTATAGACACAATTTCTCAGGTAACAAGGGGGTCGCCAGACCCACAGGAAGAACGAAGCTCTGTAAACAATAGTACTGCATTCATATTGTTTACTAAAACAAAAACTTGAAAAACGAACAAAAAAATAAATAAATAGTTTACTACTCACGATGGTTGAACTTCGTAAGAACGTCGTTCATAAATACAGTACTCACGAAGTTCAACCATCGTGAGTAGTTAACTATTTTTTTTTTATTTTGTTCGTTTTTCAAGTTTTTGTTTTAGTAAACAACATGAATGCAGTACTATTGTTTACAGAGCTTCGTTCTTCCTGTGGGTCTGGCGACCCCCTTGTTACCTGAGAAATTGTGGCTATACTCATCTCATATTTATAGAACTTTGTTCTTACCGTGGGTCCCATGACCCATTAATACCCCCTGGTTTGTTGTTTTACTTTCCTTTATAATTTCTTCCTTTTTTTTTTTTTTTTTTCATTTCTTGTTTTATTTATTTCTCAGGCGAGTTCAAGTTACTTTAAATACATACTCTCATAGATTTAGATAACTCATTGTTCTTTTTTCTTTACAATATATTTCTCATTTTCTATTTAAACTGCACGCGTTCGGGTGCCGAATTTTTCAGCTCGTATATGTGTGTTTCACATCCAACCCGAGAATCCCATGTCCCCTACCTAGGAACAGTATAAGACTTCTTGTGTGGCCTCCTGTTCTAGATGTGGAAACTCTTCGGCATCGTCAACGTGATTCCAAAATGCTTAAGTATATTAATATAGGCATGGAGATAAGAAAGCAGGTAAATAGACCAACGAATTTAACGAGGAGTGCTGACAAGGGTTTTTGGGCCCAGCCACCTGATTGAGATATAAATTGGCAGAGCGTGAGATTACGGCCTGTTCCTGGTAACATTTTCCCCTCGTGCACCCCGTTACATGGTGCTCGACAAAAAATCGTTGGTAACGTTAATTGTGAAAACGATACTTTTAGACATTTAGGCGCATAGGTATGCAGACAGACACGGAAAGGTGGAGGATGTTAGCAAGTCGCGCTTGTTTACATACTACATTTTTGGTTCTTGGTTGAGTTTTAGATCCCGAAAATTTTATACACGAGTTTGAGAGAGAAAAAAACAGATCTCTTAAATAATAAATGTAAAACCGTCACTTTTGACTAGTAAGTTCTACGAGCACTATAAGTTGAGTGACTGTGTTTGTGTAGTCACGTCCTATTCCTGGCAACGTTCTCTTCTTGTGCACCCTGTAACAATGCTAATATATTCTATCAATAGTTATTTCATTAGGAGCTGCCTTCTTACTTCTAAAAATATTAAAATATGCAGCATAACACTCACTTTGTAGTATTTTGTGTGCTATATTATGTGCTATTTTATGTGGTACTAGCAGCCATGTGTCTTGGCTTCGCCCGAGACTTACTAAATAAAACACCGTAGTGTGTTGACATGTAATGTGAAACGTTTTCAGTTAGAAATTTAACACATATTCCTGACGCATCTCAGAACAAAAATCTTTTCATTAAAAACATATTTTTTCGGAATCCATATAATTTATTTGGTCAAATAAAAAGGTGTAAAAATTCAAACAAACAATCATGCTGAAAAGTACCGTTCGTTCTTTATGCCATAAAATAATCGGTGGCCATTTAAAGCCGTTGATTCACAGTTTCTTCCGCGTAATTCACGAAAAGGGCTATTTTTTTAAGCTGTTAAGATTTTAAACCCCCAAAAAATTTATTTGGTCAAATAATAAGGTGTAAAAATTCAAAAAAATAATTATGCTAAAAAGTACCGTGCGTTCTTCATGACATAAAATAATCGGTGGCCATTAAAAGCCGTTGATTTACAGTTTCTCCCGTGTAATTCACGAAAAAGGCTATTTNTAAAGATTTTAGAGATTGCTGTGAAAGTACAATAAAAAGCTGATCTCTCACGTAATGGATTCTTTATTTATCGATTTTGACGCTGCTGTTTCAATCTCGATAAATCTTCTGCGTCAGTTTCTTGACGCTCAAGTAAAATTGTATTTATTAGGTACATTTGGAGTTTTTCTTTCAATTTACCCTCTTGCGACTTTTTGCATGCTTAAAATTTTTGTGACCCCTAAAAGGTGTTGTCTGTCAACTTTGTTAAGTTCTAATATATTTATTGGCAAGGTAGTTCGACGTCCGATGGCCCTTACATAAGATCGGTGAGCTTTTTTAGTTAACTCTTTCTTGAGTGCAGTTAACAGCAAGTGTGACTGCCTGGATACCTCAGGGTAATCTTCTCTGGCCTGCTGTTGAAAACCCAGACTGATCGGAAAAAAAATTACAAAGTCCGAGCTAGTTAGCTAGTTGTAGTGCTCTTTTCCAACGTCTTCCGGTATAACGTCGAAGACATTGGTGTTGGGAGCACCTTTTTATTTGCAGATCAAGTTGTTTTGGTGATCTTAGATGGGGAGATTGGTTAGTGATACTTGTCCAGTGGAGGCTGTCCCGTTGGCTCAAGTTTTTTTTTCCTTCATAGCTGTTATAGGTTTGCCCATCGCAGACCTTGGAGAGGATCTGTGATTCCTGGTTAAATGCTTAGAGTCTAGAGGGTAATATAGGGTCGTCGGTCCCCGGATTTTCCAGCCTTGCGAAGAACAACTCCTCAGGTGACGTCTGCTAGTGAATGGCTGACTTGGTTTAATAGTGGCCATCTTTAGTTAATATAGTCTTTTAGTCGACGAATCGCTCCTCGAAATGGTTGTAAAAATTTATTTGTTGGCAAGGTAGCTCACACTTAGGTGGCCCTCAAAATGAACCGATAAAATTGATGGCTTAGTAGGGAACGTTAATACTTATAATGGCCCTAAAAAGCGCGAATGATAAAACTTCCAGGCTATTCTTTATTATTATTCCTGATGATAAAGGGCTGGCTACGGGTCGCTTGATTCTTACCCTGGGAGTCTCGATGTATGTAGACTGTGATGGAGGAAGATACGCCTCTGACCAAAGAATATCTCGTCTTTGGTCTTGGGATCGTTCTCCGCATAACCAACAACTCATCGTTTTTTGGAAACATGTGGGTAAGTGCGTTGGAGACGCGATGACTCAAAAGGTAGCCGTTGTGGCTGCCTGTGCCCTTCAGAGCTGTTTTCCCTGGCTTACATTGGTGCCAAAAATTCTCTGACTGCACCAGACGGAGTGGTGGGACCGTCACACAACTCTGAAGAGTTGGTGCAGATTGTGCTTTTGCTAGATATGTCTCCTGGTATTATGCCAAAGACGTCATTGGTTGGAATGAGCTTTTTCTTTAACGCACTCGTTGAGATTCAGGGTGGAAGGAAACCTGGGTCCCTTTCTCCTTACAGAAGAGTGTCGTCCGCAACTGGGATATCCAGCTGCAAGACTATTATATACATTCTTCATGCAGCTCGTTGAACTGCCGAAGCACGACTGCATCACTATCAAGATGCTCTGGCGTATTATAACCAGACTTATTTAATTCTGTTGCAGGTATCCTTGATTTTATGACGACGCCATCTAGCAGATTTTACTTAACTAAAGTGAAAAGCTGGCGTATTTTCGCAAAAACTTTGAGCTAATTTATTGCTATTGTTATTAAATTTTTTAGGATAAAAACTTTACTAAAACCATCTAGGAAGTATCATGAATCAGTGTGCATAATTTTAGCAAAATCAATTTAGTAGTTCTCGCGGTTATCGATTACAACAGTATTAGTGACTTTGCTTTATATATTAGTAAGATTTACTATTTAGTATATTATGGATACTATACAACAGTAATCATAAGCTTTTACGTATATTATTGCTTTGCATAAGGACCATTTACTAACTCTCTATGAGGTTTAAGGAAACGAAAACTCTCATGTCAAACCATCGCTTTTGACTTGTACGTGCTACGAGCACTATTAGTCGAGTGACTGTGTTTGTGTGGTCACACAAAGACAAGTGTATAGTTGAAAGTTGTACTACATGAGCACTAATACAATTAGTGAATGTTGCTTAATTTTTTTTGTTTTTTTTTTTTTCCTAGATACGAGTTACATTTGCGAGAATTCTTTATTGTTTTTGATAATTTCAAGGGTTTTAGTTAGATTAACAAAAAGGCAGAACTGCTCCATTTGTTCCCTCTTGCGTGGCACTTTAGCCTAATAAAGTAGGTGTTTTATTGCATCCAGTTAATGTCTTGACGCAATGCTCACCTTCACAGCAGTGTGTACCATAAGCTAGTCGCCAGCGTAAACAGGCACAGTCACTAACGTTTTGCTGTACACAAAAATTTAACTAGACACTGGGAGTGAAATGAAATAACTATCACAAGAACAAGAAGGTTAATTCGAGAATTTTTGTAACAATATATCCAAGCAAAAAGAATGCAAGGATATATTCAGAATTCTTTAGCTAACTTGGACTAGTGACAAGAAGATGAACACGGAACTTTTACTTACATGCATGCTAGGGAGCTACGACCCAACAAATTTTATTCAAGCAGAAAGGCATCCGCATGAGATAATTATTTAACGGGTCAATGGAAGGGCTGATTTTATACGAGGCATCTTGCACACAACTTATAGGAGATGCTGAGGATGAGGCTATAGAACAAGATTCTTACCCGTTAGGTTTTGTAAAAAACAATAAAGCAAACCGAGAGAGGCATAAAATAACCGGTCTTGGAAAAATACGAACCGAGGGACCGTTAAATAGACTAAATCTGTTTATAAAGAAGAACTTTTATATACTTATAAATGACCTGGTAAAATTACTTGCAGAAGATAACAAGTGGTTAAAAGGTCAAGTGTCGAATTAATGAATTTAGCTACAGACACTAACGGCAATCCTACAAAGTCCTCATGCCAACAGCAGCAGATAAACAGGACAGGCTAAAGATACTAGGCCAAAGATTGACAGCACTTATACTTACACGAAGTTAAAGCAAGCATCGCACTTAGAATGGCCAAGAGATAATACATCTCGACAGACATTACCATGGCAGTCACATTTTTGGACGGTTTCTGGTGCTCCAGTCTGGGAAGGGGGGGAAGATGTTTCTCCAGAGCATCAGGAAGATTATACTTCTGCAAGACTGTTGAGGGAAAGGAACTCCTGAGACATCGACAAAATCGTTAGAAGATGGCAAATTAAATTCTTAGGAGCCAATCATAAAAGTTTTGAGACATCTATCACACCCATAGAAGTTGAAGAATATAAGCAAACCTTACGCAAAAAGAACTTCTTCCAGCATTACCAGAATTCCTAATAGGAGAAGCAGACACATGGTTCAGAAATGAAAACAGCAGATGGTTATGTTACGAAGACTTTATAATGTACGGTAGGTCATTGTTCAGAGCTAGTGATGAGCTTCAACACTGGCTAGCACTGGACGCATCACTAGGGACCCAATACGTGGGCAAATCAGTGTGGAATTACCTAGTGCAAATAAGATTCATCGTAAGGAGGATTGAACCTCCATGGCCAGAACAGAAACAGCTGGACCTATATTACTGAAATATTAGGCCAGAACTACAGGTAATGGTTAAACAAGGATGGAGCTGACAACTGAATGACTTTCTACTCGAGGCAATAGAGGCCGAACGGGTAATGCACCTACAAACCACATTCCGTGAACCACCCCCACCGGTAAGTTTTCTCTTTATGTAAACGGCCATTAAACCAACAAAGGCAAACAAAGAAACAAAAAGACAGCCTAAGATCACCAAGATTAGCGATCTGAAGCAAGATAATCAGGTTATGCTCATGCTTTTACAGCTTATCGAGACCCAAGAGAAGTTTCTCGAAAAGGTAACAAAAACTCCCAAAGTAAAACTAAAGACGCAGGTCAACCAATCATGACTGGCCAGCCTCACGTTCATGAACAATATGGAGATGAAGATTTGAAAAGATATGATAAAACAAGAAAGGAAAAAACCACGCGTGACCAAAGATGTATGCAAATTGCTAATTGACATAATATACGGGGGGAGATCCCCAACCAAGTGGGACTCACCATCCAACAAAACCTCAACGCACAGCCAGAATGCCCACACACAGGGGAATATTAACGGTCCACCCCATGCCTCGAAAAAGGGGGAAAGACGCCAGTCCTCTTTATCATCAGACTCGTCTTGATTCGGATCACCCAAAAGAAACAAGTCCGGAAAATACGGAAACAGAGAGAAATCCCCACAACCTTTTAACGGACAGTGCTACGCCTGCAATGAGGTTGGTCATCTGGCCAGCAGATGTCTTCACAAGAAAGGAAACGAAGTAAGGTGGGCGGAACAAATGAAATTACGCCCTCTTCCCTGATTGAACCCTCACAGGACCCTACGCTACTGAGAAATAAATCTCCAGTGAACGATAAGACGGAGGATGGCCGCTGGTGGTGGGTAGAACTCGAAGTTCAAGGCTCTAAACTCCAAGCGTTGTACGACCCTGGTCTTATGTACATGGTAATACGATCTATAGGACTACTGATCGCCAGTGCCTGTGATCGACGCCTACGTCCATCAAGTGGTAATGGCTGATGAGCGCTTCTCCAATATCCTGGGATTTGTCACGCTACCCTGTACATTGGTATCCACATGTAAGGAATTGGAGGTAGCCATCCTTCCTGATTTAGATGCCGACTGTTATATAGGAGCCAACTGCATGAACGCTTTTCAAACGGTACATGACCCAGTGGAGCGGACGCTAGTCCTCTAAAAGAGTGGGAAAAAAGTACCATTAGAAGTAGCGGGACTTATGGTGGACAGAGGAATACAACTTTTTGCAATCGGCCTGCTTGAGGATTTATCTTCGCAAAAGAAGCAGTTGCAGGACCCGGTAAATCGATACGCGGAAGATGATGCTTTCTGTGGTTGCACGTGGTGGATAGAATACGACATAGAGGTCACAACAGCCAAACCCATCAAACAATGATATTAGCCTGTGTCGGAAAAGATTCAAGGAGAGATACATGCGCAGGTCAACGAAATGTTGAAGTCCAAGGTTGTAGAACCTTCCTCCAGTGGATTTGCCAGTCCGGTGGTAATGATCCAGAAAAAAGATGGAAGTTTCCAAATCTGTATAGATTACTTAAAGGTGAGCGCCATCACCTTACCAGGTGCCTACCCTTTTTCCTTCATGGACACGATACTACGCAAGTTAAGAAGGGCCAGGTATATCTACTCTTGATCTGAGTAGTACCTACACCAAATTTAACTTTTAAACAAAGCTAAGCCTTTTATGGCCTTTACAGTACCCAGGAAGGAGCTCTTCCAATTCTGTCGGTAGTGGGGGTTAAAGGAAAACGACCCCTGGTATCAGGAACAGTATTGTGAGGTGAAGGAATTCCCTAATGACTACCAACGATGAAAAAAGGTTATCTAAATATGTATCGTCCAGACCTCACGGTTGATGATACATTATGCGATTGGAAAGCCAGGAAACTAGTCGTTCTCCAGCGACATCGGAAATGAGTCCTTCGCAAATGTCACGATGACACCAAGGCAAGTCATCTGGGTCGAGAGAAAACTTTTGCGCAAGTCTCCTAACTGTACTTCTGGCCCAAATACTACTAGAAGGTAGCTCAATACGTCCGCCAATGATCAATCCAACAGAAAACCAAGGGAGAATAGAAACCCCCGACCGGTTTAATGGGACAGAGGATAATCTTAACCCCGTAAAAATAGTGGCTGCCGATATCATGGGACCACTACCAAAAAGCCAACGCAGATTTTGAAACATCCTCGTAATAGAAGACTTATTTACAAGGTGGGCAGAGATTATACCGCTATGTGGGGCTGACGCCAAATCAAAAGTAGATCATCAAGATTTATTGTTCTACCAACAATATATGACTCTATCTCGCTCTAAGCAACAGAAGCTTATGAAAATATTAAGAAATAAAAAGCAATAAGATTTACAGGTCTTAAAGCAGGTTTTTGCATATTGGCTAGCATTCAGAAAAATTCATACTATTCTGCGTTTTAGAAAATGTCAATAGCTACAACTTTATGTAGATCACAACATAGAGAAATAAAGACAAAGTTAAAAGAAGTCTCAAAAGTTTTTTTTTAACGTACAATGAAAACTGTGTATGGTAAGACCATAAAGGATAAAGCAAAACAATTAGAAATCAAGATTGTAAATAAGTGTTAAGTGCACTGTAGCGTGGAAGCACTGATTGTGTGACTAATTTCCCCAGTTTTTATACCTTTGCTGATAATCTTAAAGCTTGACTGTTTAAACCTACAGGAAAAAGTTAAACATAACCAATATATTTTGATTTAAGTTGACTTCATATATCAAAGACTCTCTTATACGACTTCCACTGTTAGTATACAAACAGAAGTTTTGAAGAATGCTACCTCTTGTATACTTATACTGACAGCTTACTATATGAGATTTGCAGTCTAAGTATCGACAATATTTTGAAACAAGGCATTGAAAAATACAAAGTATCTTATTATTTAATGAATAATTAATTTGTTCTCAAGCTTGTAGAGAAAAAGTCCTCTAGTTTATTAAGGATAAAAAATGCGGCAATCACATCATGACAGAGTTCGTTGGACTATAAATGAGAATGTATTGAACTTTGTGCAGAACTAGGATTAAATTAAAAACATGATGGGTGTCAAAAAAGCTGTTGTAAGTACCAAAGTTGGCCTTAAAGATTACTTAAATTGTCTCTTCAAGGAGTCTGACAAGCCACATTCGCTCCAGGCTTTCCATTGTTCGTCTACGAAGCAACAGGAAAAAAAAGCTTTTTGTCTATAAGATGATAAAACATAATCATTTTTAGACAGCTAGGATACGCTACATAGAACTACATCACATTGGATAATAAAGATTTCTAACTAGCTGATATTCTTGTTTATTCAAATAAAGCGGTTTAAGAAAAAAGAAAGATAGTTTAAGAAGTGCGATAAATAGAAGTAAAGAATAATGTATAACTCAAAATGAAGCCTTATTTTCTGGCAGCGAACATTTTGTAACTTGACAAGCTACAGAGCTTTTTTACTTTCTGAAAGTGGAAAACTTTAAGCAAAAATAAAAGAATTTTTTTTTTAAGAAAGATCACTATTTTCTGTGTTTCTGTCACATGTTGTTTAGTATAATTGAATTTTTAATCACGTTACAGTGAAATGGTCTTTGCTGTATTAAACTACCGTCCAACAATAAGGTTGTCACTGTTAGAGAAGAAGTAGAAGACACGATGACAAAGCTTAAAATGGTTAATACCCGCTTTAGATACAGAATAGTCATTACTATGAACAATAAATTTCAGATCTTAAAACGAGATCGTGTTTCGAAAGTAATGAAAGCTCATGATATGTGTGCAGTGAGCTAAGAAAGAGGGCTTATAAATATTTTTTCTTTACTTCTTATTAATGTCATAACAAGTTAAAATTTGTATGTTTGTTAATAAATAAAAAAAAAAGTTTGTGCAGGTCGAAATGCTTAAAAGTTTGTCCAGTACAAGTTGGAGTGCAGCACAGGGCCCCTTAATTTTTCCTTTTTAAGATAATGCACTTATCGATTTAACTGTTGAGTGATTTATTGAATCTCAAAACTCTACACATCCCATATTTTCACTTTATTTATGACTTTTTCTTACGATATAGATGTTACATCTCTAGTTTATATGAATTATGTTATAACTAAAAACTATCCGTCCATTAAAATTAAGATGAGACGCATTGAGAATGTAAAGCAAGCTTATATGACAAGAGGAGCTTGTAGGTCGTTTATGTGTGCGCGCGTGTGTGTATTAGCTTTAAGGTAAATGCTTCATGATATGCTGACATAAAACACGGCCAGCTTCATTGTAAGAATGCATGTACGTATGAATTAATAGTACTTGCTCTTTATCTGTTTCGTTCTGATAATGTATACTAATTAAAAATTTGTAATTCACACATTACTTTACAATATTCAAAATTGATTGTTAAATCCTCAGAAGAATTAGTTTTGAAATGGTAAGCTTACTGTCACAATTGAACTTGTATTTAGAATTTTTATATTTCTGATCTGAGCATTCATAATTACTAACCTAAAAACTCAATCGGATTGTCAGAAAATGCGATTGGTGCTGTTGTATTGTTATTTCCTTATATGTAAAATCATAACATGTAACATCATCATGCAACTGTCAACGCAGTCTGCAAGAACATTGCTCATTAGTAAGCTTTATTTAACCAAAAGCCTCTTTTACTAGCTCTGATGCTATAAAAAACGCACCATCGAAAGAAAACTGCGATCTTTATAGGTCTGTCACCTGTCCTCTAAAGTCTTAGTCGACTCTTGACTCTCGCGACTAGTAAGAACCTTATACATGTAAGGTATAACGTGTCGGCTGTGGCATATTAAGTGCGTATCGAAAATATCAGAACTATCGGACTACGCTAAGGATCAAGGTACAGCAAAGAAGGCCTGCTGAAAGTGATTCTAAAAATAGCAGAGAAAGCAGAGATTGCAACATCCTACTGGCCACGAACTCATTTGTGTAGCTTAAGAAAACACTGACAGTTACAGCACAAAGCATTAGGGAACTTCAAAGCAGCAGTAAGAATGTTCAGTGATAGATGTAAGTCAAATATCAGTAATAAAATTCACGCTAATCATTGTTACAGTGACCCAATTAAATTGTATTTAAGAGAACAAATTATTATTAAATTGCTTTACTAAAGAAATACATAAATCACCCATTTTACCATCAACAAATATTATTATTTAAAACAAAAATAGAATAAATAATGCTAACGAGCTAAAATCTAAGAACCTCACGACTGGTACTTAAATAAAACAGTTAAGTCTAAACTCTAAACAAAGCAGGTCATAACAAATTGGCATCTTTTGTGTGTTCTTTAATTCTTTGTTGTGTTAAAAAAAAGTACTATTATAAATTAAATAGATAATATATAAATAAATACATAAATAATTAAATAAATAAAAATGCCTAAGAATAGTAAGGACAACCTGTCAGTGGACAACTCTCTTATACAACAGTTTTCAAATGTCTCACAAGGATTAGGTACTACTAATTTCTTAATATGCATTAATCAAGCATCTTGACACGTACCTTTTTATGACGGATACTCGACTTCCTTTAAGACTTTTTACAAGATGTAGAAAATGGACGAACTCTCATAACAGCCACTCAAGAACCTATGTATCTTTGCACAGTTATTTCTAGACTTAACGGCAAAGCTCGAGAGAGTTTCGTAGGTTCTTGTTTTGCATTAATTGGTCAGTTAAACAAACATTTAAAGCAACAATTTTCCCCTACCTAATCATAACATAAATACATCGAAGAACTTTTAAACACTACAATAAAACAAAACGAAGTAGTTAAAAATTTTTATCATAGAATAAATTCTCTTACAGAAACTACCTTAACAGCCCTTAATTTAATGATGAGAAACTTAGGACAACACAAAAACCACAACTAAAAAAATAAGCACTATGAACGTTGATGATTGAAATGAACGTGAGTATGGTCGAAAAATTTTACGTTCCGCACTTAGATATGTACCTCAACGATAATCAAGTACCCCACCACCAAGCCATACTCCATCACGACCCTGAAATAATCAACCTAATAACTATTATTACCCACCAAGTTTCCAAGAATTTTCATGTTTTTAACCACCACCCTTTCGTCCACCTCACCATCAACAAATGTATTATTTTTATCCTTATACTCAAGGCTATACGTACCATCAACAAGCTTCATTTTAATACTACAACCAAAAACAATACCAAAACTATAATCAAGAACAATACCAAGACTCCCGCCCTCACTCTCAAGAAAAACGAGAATGAGACTCGACGGTTGGACACGACTGCGAGTTCGGATCTGATGATGCGTCCAAAATCAATATTGGCAACAAAATCAACAAAGCCTTTTAAGCAAGAACAATAGGAAATTTACTAGAAGTTTAATTACGTTGCAAGACAGTTCGCAAAAATTCGGAAAGTTTTATATTAGATTCAGGCGCCAAAGTCAATGTCATCAGTTATTATAACTCATCAAAGAACGGCACAGAAATTAATTGTGATAATACAATCGAATCAGAAGGAATAGCCCCGCAGCAATTATACACTCTAGATACAATAACGGTAAATTTGTTTGATACATATTACGAATTTCACGTTATGAGTCCAGAATCGCCAATAAATAATGTTTGTATTTTAGAAGATCCGTTCTTTACGCAAGAAAACGCTGGACTCAATTACGGATTAAATGCATCAATCGTAGGAAGCAGACTAGTTAAACTTATAACTTTTCTATACCAAGATAATAAAATCACATCTATCAAATTAACAAAAAAATAAGAAAAACCCTTAAGACTGAAAACAAAACAAAATTTTGATACAACTTGTAAAAAATTTATTTTTCCATTTCACGATGAAGATAAACTACCCACACCCCCACGCAATACAAGTTACTATAATTTCTGAGGATATAATGTTAATAAAAACGACAGTTATAATTTACCAGCCAGAAAAAAGTAGCTATTGAATTAATGACTAGAAACAAAATCACCAGCCTTGCGTATCTTCGTAGGATTACAACATTACCCGAAGTATAAATGGTCGAGGCAATAGTAGATTGCAAAAAAGGTCACTGTTATACAATCGATATAAACACAAAAGATAAGCCAACAAAAATAGAGCTACCCGCGCAAGAGCTTGAGACTTCTAATGTCATGGAGTCTAAAGGCTTTTTCGGCACTGACTATAAAGAAAACGATTCAAATAAAATAAAAGATCGCATTTAATTTATAATGGATAAGCTAAAAAGATGTTATCATTCAAAAGATAGTTTATCAGAAATAAGAAAAATTGTAGAAAAATATGCTCACTTATTTTACATTCCAGGAGATCCAGCTCCTCGTACTTCTATTATGACACATAAAATATCTACAACAGACGACCGCCCTGTATATCCACGTGTGCGTGGAAGACTATCACAGCGTGACGTCATCCCATTTAAAATAACATGGAGTGACGTCACGCTGTAATAGTCTTCCACGCACACGTCGATATGTCAAACAATACCACTAGCCTTTATTATTACGCCAAGAAATTAAAACTCAAATAGAAAAAATTATTAGCAGATGGTACAATTATAAAATCATACAGCTCTTTCAGTAGTCCTTTCTGGATAGTACCCAAGACACAAGGACCTAATGAAACAAAAAGATACAGATAAGTAATAGATTACCGTAAACTAAACGAAAAAACAGTTCCTGATGCCGATCATCTACCAAACATTACTGAAATATTACAGCGAGTTAGAGGCTCACATGATTTCTTGGTTTTTGATCTAGCCAAAGGATTCCATTAAATATAAGTTGACCCCGCAGATATACATAAGACTGCTTTTAAAACACCTATCGGTAATGCACCTGCAATATTTCAACGACTAATGGACATAATTTATTAGGACTGCAAGGCATTAAGCTATTTAAATTTCTTACTGACACAATTATATGTTCAAAAACTTTAAAACATCCTGTGACAAAATTCACTTATTTAATTGAAAAGCTTTTAAAGAAAAAATTTAAATTACTATTTTATAAATTTGAATTATAACCGCCCAAAGTAATTTATTTAGAACATAAAATGACAAACTACGAAGTGAAACCAGATTCAAAAAAATTAGAAACTGTTAAAAAGATTCTGAAACCAAAAACTCGAACAAATGTTAGACAGTTCTAAGCATTAGCGAATTATTACCGTCGTTTTTTCAAAAAATTTGCAGAAATTGCAGAGCTTTTAACAACAGTGTTAAAAAAAGTAAATAAATTTGAGTGGACAGGTACTCAGCAAAAAAACTTTAGAGTTATAGAGAATAGTATGCAAAGCACCTGTGTTAGCATGCGTAGATTTAAATTAGCCATTCATATTAACAATAGACGCATCTCATATAGCTATTGGGGCAGTATTAAGCCAAAAAGAACCGAGAAAAGACGGCCCCATTGCGTACATATTAAAAACCCTAAATAAGGCTAAAAGAAATTATTCTACAACGGAAAAAAAATGCTGTAGCAGTAGTTGTAAAAGCAGTAGTTGTAGCAGTCCAATATCTTTGACATTTTTTATATGGCAGAAAATTAACAGTTAACGATGATCATGAACCACTAGCCTGGATTAAGTCTATAAAAGATCCTATAAGTAGGCTGAATCGATGAAAAGCAAGACTTTGAGGTTATAGCTATACTTACAAGTAGGAACCTGGTAGACCTAATACAAACGCGGATGCCTTATCAAGAAGTTCAATAGAATGTAATAAAGACGAAAATAATAAAGATAATTTTTCGAATAAAAAAATATAATTAAATGCTTGTTTGCTACTTCATCAATCTCACTCCTATACCATTGAAAGCATACAATCAGCACCAAAAGAAAGAAGAAATAAACCTAAAGATATACTATTAGAAAAACCTAGGGGTATGGAAGGTGGACAGGATGAATCAAATGCATCTACAATAGCGGAAAGATTGAAAGCGAGACAAAAAAAGGAAACACCAAGAGCTCAAATACCAGACTTGTTATCCAAACCCGACACCGCGTCTACTTCACAGTTTAGTGACCCACAACACGACGTACCATTACTATGACAAGAGCAAACATTTATGCTAAGCTTAATAAATGCACTTAAAGAAGAGACCCATCATATAGAAAACTCAAGAGATGAAAAGTTGTGTATCAGTAGAATTAAAAAAATAATTTTAAAAAAATGTAGGTTTTTTACAAAGACGAACTAATATTCCAATCAAACCAAGAACATCCCGAAAACTATTTATGGTTGAATAAATACGATAAGAGAAGTAAAATACCAAGTAACAGCATTCTCGGAGAAATGCAATCTTTACCTACATCTTCTACCAAACGTTATGACTGCAGATACTTAAATCAAGAAGAAATAAGTTGACGTCCATCGTCACCTCAAAATTTAATTTCTCCTACTATAGTAAACAAATGGATCAATTAAACAATGAAAGAATTTATTGCCAATGGAAGTCCCATAAAAGCAAGATCTCGAATTAAAACACACAGAAATATTTTTACCAAAAATATATTACAAAACTCTATTGAGGATTTGAACAAAAAAGCTTATTACCTACAGAACAAAATAGTAATAAAGAAAGAGACGAAAACCTGTCTCAATTGAAAATCATGAAAGATTAAATTGATTACGATATTAGGAAAACTTTTAATTAAAATGTTTTACTACAAACAAGCCATACAGCAGCGTTAGAACCCATACAGCAAAATTGAAACTTAGATCGTAGCAAAAAAGTAACAAAAAATATAAGTCCCGTTGGAAATCCCTCTAATATAACTTATGAAACAAATTAATTAACATTTTTAAGTACTCGTGGTAATTAAACTTACACAAAGGGTAACTACAACTATTTGACTTCTTAAACTGTAGATTTAAAATCAATTATTAATAAAATACTATAAGATATAGAAGCTATTTTAAGAAAAGAATTATTAGATGTTTAACCAAAATTGGGAGATCCTATCACTACAAAAAACTGAAGCCACTACATATTTTCACTAGTTGTGAACAAAAACTTTACTGATAAAATAAAACCTAGCATTTTACAAACCTGCTTTGAAGTTCTTGCAGATGCAATATTAGTAAAGAAAGTTACCACTGCTCGTATTTTTGGAAAGGTGAACTTACCGAAAATCTTTCTAGAGAAGAAATGCCATCAATTTCATACGAAGAGTTACGTCACCTTCCCCTTACAGTAAGAATTGGTTTTGGCGCATGTTCTTATCTAACCCTAGAAAATAGAAAAGAAAAATTAGTTGAATGTCTAACTAGTTTATTTGGAGGTCATAGAGGAGTATTTTAAACTTATAGATGAATGAGAGAAAAATATTATTGGAAAGGAATTCTCAACGACATTGCTGAACACATACAAGAATGTAAAATTTGCCAGGAACAAAAGTTAGTCCACACAAAAACTAAAAAGCCTATGGAAATTACAGACACACTATCAGAAGTATTTTACAAGGTCGCAATAGATACAGTAGGCCCTTCCTCACAAAGTACATGTGGAAATGAGCACATTTTAACAATGCAATGCTTACTTACAAATTTTTTTATTGCAGTTCCTGTTTCTTGTATACAAGCAATAACTATTGCTAATAAGTTATTAATATATTTTATTTCAACTTTCAACATTCCTAGAATTATTTTCAGTGAGAGATCGAAAAGTTTTATTATTCAAGTATTGACAGAAGTATCAAAAAATTATCGAATCCGTTTAGCTTTTACTAGTGCATATCTCCCACAATTGAATGGTTCATTAGAGATAAGCCATGCTATGTTAAACGATTTCTTGATAAGTAACGCTAGAAATAAAAATTATTGGCATGAAATGGTTCCATGTGCAACGCGTGAGAATAATACTTTAGTTTATTTAGCAACAGGCTTTACACCTTTTGAACTTGTCTTTGGTAGACAGGCACGTTCATCAAATCCTTTTCCAGACAAATTTAACTTAGAAACAAACAGCTCTTACTAACTAGGACACGTACATCCGCTAATGATACAAAACGAGCAACTATCAAAAGTTTGTAACGAAATTAATTTATACAAAAAAGAGCATACTCTACTATGGGACAATTTAACCGTAACACTTAAACGCCTGCATGCACTGTGCACAACAAACGTAGTAACGATAGAAAGTTGATGAGCAGTTAAACTTCATTTCCCGTTAATAGATAAAGAACAATTCAGTAATTATGCCATGCACTCGATTTCAGTTCCAAGAAATTGACACTCAGATTTAAAAGCTTGTGTCAGCATTGAAACCTGACATAATAACCTGATCGTTATTAATAATCTTCAAATTTATTTCCTAACCGACGAAAAATTTTTCAATAATTGCATTAAAGATTAAAAGATCATATATTTATGACTAGATATGCTTATTTATGAAGATAATATAAATAATTTTTGCGAATTTTCTTTATTTATAAACCTATCAACAGAAGCACTAAAAACTTGTCAAATAGCACTGTATTAGTCAACTGAAATTTATTGAATAAGACTAAAAACCACTGAACAATGGTTATACTCTGCAGAAAATGACACCACGATGCAAGTAGTGTGGGACAACAATTCTTTAATCACACAACCAACTAAAATTAAAATACAAGGTACGGGAATACTAACAATCAATAGTAACTGTATTGCTCATGCTCCTGGCTACACCGCATAGGAGTCACAACACTAGAATTGACAGAGACTTACTACTATAGATCAGAGCTTTTCTACAGTTTAGAAAAAAATTTATTGAACCTCCCTGATATTAAAATCGGCAATAATAACTTCACTGTTGATCTACAAGAGGAGAAAGAAACCAAAATAAATAAATGGGCAGAGTCAAACGATGCAAAAGCGTTAATTGAAATGAATGAAACCTTAGAGGATATAGCATTAAAAATCTAAAAAGTTAGCTATCAAAGCACAGCAATAATTTTTAGATGCTCAATAGTAAATTTAATTGTTACATAAGTTGTTGTCTCAATTTCATTCAGATATCAGCTGGACGTATATCTCCGGAAAAAGTACGAAAATCATTGTTTAGTGGTTTTTAGTCTTATCCAATAAATTTCGGTTGACTTATACAGTGCTTTTAAGTAAGTTTTTTATGCTTCTGTTCATGGATTTTGCAAGTCCTCGTCTTTTTCACGAGGACTTTTGGTGAGGCCAACGTGAATCGCTTAGGTGTACCGTTTCTCACGGTGTAATAGTCGGCTCCGAAATCTCTGAATTGATTTTAACATTTATTTATATTGGATTAACTAAGGACAAGGACGTGATAAAATCAAAATGTATATTTCACGAGGAGTAATTAAAGAAATAAAAACTTGACTTATTATACTTGGAAAGTTTACAAACAAAAGAATAAAGATAGACTCATCAGCTATGGAGCGCACTTGCGAATAAAGTTTATCCTATTCGGCCTAGTCAATCAAATACACTTCTTCTCACTAACATACTCGAGAGACAAAAATTTGGAAAATTATACAAGTCACGCTACGTATCGTGTAGCGAATGCTTCGAGGGAGAGAGTGCGAGTGCCTATTACCTTACAATTCAAGAATCGGATTTTTGACTATTTATTTACAATTCAAAACAAAAGTAAAGATTTATGTTTCGGTTTCTAACACTATGTTCATTAATCACGAGTTAAATTTAAATCACTTTAAATAATCCGATTAAAAATAACGCTATCAGATTAATGAAAAAAAAGTTCACAGAGGCTCAAAGCAAAAAAGGACATCAAAGATTTACCCGTCCGGAAATGCAATGGTCTCAGATTCAGGAAGAAGAACCAAAACACAGATTTAACGAGTACGTATATAAAAAAGAAGAACACCGTCTACACCACTTAGCTGGCACTGGGGCCACCACTCAGTTGATATATTAGACAACTGGGGTCTTACCACCCACTAGCCTTAATCAATTCGGGAACGAGTTGCATAGCTTCGTGGCTCTGACGAGATATCTACTCACACTCTTGAAACAACGAGGTCCGATGTCGCAAAGAATCCCAAGGCTCCTCAGATCACCAGGAGAAACCTCCTGTTCTCTTGTAGAACTCAAAAAAAAAATGCTCTCCCCTTTGACTTGATCCTACTCATCACCTTGGTACCCCTGAAAACCGGACCTCACGACTCTTTCCCCGGAAAATATATTGCACAAAAGTATTGTAAACAGACACTGCGTCGAGCCGCCTGAACTGTTTTCCCCCGAAAATCACCTTTCCAAAAATCAACAGAAGTAAGAGCGCTACAATATGTATGTGCATTAGGATTCTGACGTACTTATAAGTAAAACCTTGCATCGCCCCCCCCCCCTAATTTTTTATCATGAACATAATTTTGAATAAACAAAAATTACACTGAATAAGGAAAAAGAGAACATAAAGGATCAGTCTTTCATGAGAACTAAGAGGGACGTAATTTATTCTTGACAATTAAGACGGTTCCACCAAATCTCATCCAAGTAGATCGAATCAGCATCCGACAAGTAAGGATAGTAATCTTTATAATCGGGTAGTGATGAAACTGGACTGTGGATCCTCCCTGTATCAGATGAGATGGTAGAGGAATCCTTTAAGCTTATTAAGTCACCAGGCCCCATAACGTGCCTTGAATCAAGAACTTCACAGGTCTCGTCG
Organism: Copidosoma floridanum; assembly: GCF_000648655.2. Next base: position 2,388,374 of record NW_019379981.1, read on the forward strand.
TCACTGGGCGTAAGATCTACCAATTCAGGAACAGGAGGTTTAAAGCATCGACGGGAGACTTCCGGCTGACGGCCCCTTTTCTTGCACCTAAGGAAGGAAATGCGCCGTTCTTACTGTCTGATCATCGCCTTAACGAGACTTCGGATGCGCCTTAAATCCCTGAGGACTCGAGGACGATTGGAGTTCCTGACTTGACGCATCATGACCTAGGACAAACGAAAGTTAACTGATAGAATTACTTAATGATAACAAAAAAAAATCCACTTATCGAGGATAACAAAATATGATGACAACACGTGATACGAAAAAAAAGGTGGAATACTCTTGTCCATTAAATTGATACAGGCACCAGTCTGCATATTCCTCATCGTGTGCTCATGATAAAAACGTTCTATTCGTTGATCCAGGGACATGCGATTAAGGCGATTTCTCCGACACCTTTCCTGTTAACGCTTGCGGGATTGGCGATATGCGTCATGGGTCACTGATTCGGATGTTTGAGTTGACAACTCACGAGTCATCTGACCACCCTTGTTAGTAGACTCACGATGGGGCAAGATCTCCAGACAATTCAATGAACTGGGACCATGGTATAAGTCGTAAAGGCGTTCGTCCCTCTGTTGTTCTCCTCAACGTTCCCAACGGGCGTGAGAGTAAGTGAAACGTCTGATCTTCTTTGCTTTACGTTTGGCTTTATTCTTGAGCATTCGCTCAACTGTTCGCGATGCATGTTTAAGGCCTCGCCAGATACGTTGGTAAACCTCTTTCATGGTAATGGAAACAAACTAAATGAAAATACTAACGCGACTCGATCAGTCAAAAAGTCAAAATCAACTCGTAAAGAAAGACGTTGGAAAACCCTGGGACAACTCATCAAAGGGGAAAACACAAAAAATATATCCAGATTTTTAACATTCATTGATTTGAGAGACTACTGACTCAGATTCATCCCATCAAGCTCTTCCCATGGTTCATCAAAATTCAAAACCAAAACGTCACCATCAAGGTCATTAGATTTGACGATTGGATTCGATTCTAATCTCGGGTGGGTCAATTGTGCTTGCATGGCCACCAAATGTTCCTGAATCTGGACCAGTTGCAACCTCAGACGCTTGATCTTTTGATTAAATCTCTGCCGCCTTCTGCGTTTGCCCCCCATTGGTCCCGTAATGAGGCCGTAACTCGGACCCGTGATATACTCCGTGGATCTTTCAACGCTCGTGATCTTAAAGTTCATAGGTTACATTATGAATTATATGCGTAATTAGGAACGGCCCTTTGTAAAGATGTAGAAATTTTGTGGTTATTCCAGATTCAGCAATTTAAAAATTATATGTCTTAACTAAAACAAAGTCATACAACTTATATATTTGTAAGCTATAAGATTTATTATATTTATCAGCGCGCGTAATCCCCTTTTTTTGGATCCTGTTTGCAGCGAAAGTAAGTTTTTGTTTCCGATCGATATCCAGTTGAGGTTGATGTGGAAGATATTTCTTCCAAACCAAGTTGGGTTCTTTATTAAAATGCAACTTGACTAGGGTATATTCTGTAGCATAATGGCAAGTTTCGTTCATAAGGTCTTGTATCAACGGCATGTACTTTGCTAAACTACTCTATGTTTACCGACAATTAATGATCCAAAAAAACGTCCCAACTCCGTGATGACACGTTCCGCTGCGTTGCTTTGTGAGTGACGAATCGCTGAGAAAACGGGTTTGACTCCTTGTTGTATACGATGTTCAGACCAGTGTTTATATGTAAATTGTGTCCCGTGAACACTTTGGATCTGCTTGGGTTTACCGTAATTGACAAAATAATGATCAGTGAGTCGTTTTAACGCGATCATCGTAGTCACCCTCCTAATTGGATACAAAGCAACAAATTTAGTAAACACATCGACCATTACCAATATATATCGGACTCCACCACGTGATGTAGGTAATGGTCCGTAATTATCGATGGATAAAAGATCATGTGGCTCGTTTGGAATAATCGGGCGCGTTTCAAATGTCGTCGGTCCAGTATATGTTGTGACCTTTAGGCACGAGTCACAAGACTGGATCTCCTTCGCGATTATGTGCTTAAGTTTCAGGGCTACAAAAAACTCGCTCAACATATGTATACACTTTTTAGTATTAACGTGTCCGTAAACTGTATGGGTCTTTCATGCAAGTTCCTTAAAAAATGTCTCTGGGAGAAGGATCTTTTAATAGTTTCCCACGGATTTATAAAGGATGTTTTCTTTGTAAAGGTATCCTTTTACCCCGCCGTCCCGACGTATCTAATCTTTCGATTTTTTGATCTTTTGATCCCGATCCTGTACCCCTCCTTTATCCTTAAGACTATGGATAATCGAAGCGTTAGGGATATGGGCCTTTAAAGTAAAAATGGAAAATTGGTTCCCGGAATTCATCTTATCTACCTCCGTTTGTCTGCTTAGAGCATCAGCTGCCTTATTTCCTATACCCTTGATATGTTCAATTTCAATATCATAATTTTGAATAGTAAGCATCTATCGTTTAAGTCTCCCAGTTAAATGCCGACACATAAGTAAATAAGACAACGCATGGTGATCAGTTTTTACGATGACTCGCGCTCCCAGTAGAAACGACCAAAATTTTTTCAAGGACCAAACAATCGTGAGGAGTTCCAGTTCAGTGGTAAAATAATTATTTTCGGCTCTTTTTAAAGAACGTCTGGCCATGTAAACTACGCGATCTTCACCCATTTTATCCGGTTGACACAAAAGAGCTCCTAAACCGACGTTACTAGAATCAGTGTATAAGATAAATGGTTGATCTAGTCATGGGTGGGCCAGCATCATATCAGTCATGAAAATATCTTTAATCCGTTCGAAAGCTGCAGCTTGTGCCTCTCCCCAATGCTAACGACTCGCGCCGCGAAGCAACTCGAGAAGCAGTTGTAGGTTGTGTGTCAACTTACTTGAGAATTTAGCGCAAACATTGATTAATCCATTAAGCGCTTGGAGTTGTTTCACGTTCTGAGGAAAAAGAAATTGTTTTCTGCATCCACCTTACCTGGGTCGATGTGAATTCCGTCACGAGTAAGTATATGGCCTAAAAAATGTAACTCGGATTGGAAAAATTTAACTTTGTTGAATTTAACAGTGACACCCGTTTGCATGATCATATGAAATAATTGATCTAAATGAGACAAATGCTCCTTTAACGTTTGTGACACACAGACCCAGTCTTCAACAAAATCGTGTACAAAACCTGATACTTCATTTAGTACCAGTTCATATGCTCGGGATAAGGCAGCACTACTAATTTTTAAATTGAAGGGTACACGACAATAGTGATAGATGCGTCCCTTATTTAAAAAAGTAGTATATTTCCTCAACTCGACAGCTAACCAAACTTGCCAAAAACTCGTAGTTAAGTCGATACTAGTCATAAAACGAATCTTGTTACATCGCCGAAATAGATCGTCGATATCGAGAGCACCATCGTGATCGCTTTGTAGGTATTTATTAATTTCTCTCGCATCGAGACACAGGTGGACAATACCATCAGACTTAATCACTGGCCTGAGAGAGTTAATATATTGACTGTTAAAACGTTCAATAGTACCAAGTTTGAGCATCCGTTTAATTTCTTCGTCGACATTAACTCGAAATTGCATAGGGATCGGGTAATTTTTAATAAGAAAAGGCTTGGAATCGTAAATTTTAAGGGTGTATTCGAAATTTTTAAAACATCCAGGGTGATCACTGAAAATTAAATGATATTTTTTTATCGATTTTTGTAATGATACTTTTTCGTCAGATGTTAAATTAATTAATTTATCTACGTCCTCCGAGATTTCTTGATCAGATATTCTTTTCGCAGTATCAAAATATGAAACGTTTTTTTTGGACCCTTGGTTAGGCATACTGACTTCCTGTACGAGGGAGACATTACCAATGAGGTGATCCTCTACGTTATACGGAACAGTGCAATCCATACCATAATTCGGGAATATGCTATAGTTTGATTTTGTTAAAGTACGAGTACTTAACAGTATTATACTACGAATGTCATACAAAGTGTATGCTGTGCAAAAAAAAAACTTGACCGTTTTTATATCTTGATTTCAGAACTTGTTAAGGCTATAGATTCATCAGAAAGAATACTATTCATTGCCAGTGTGTATAAAGGCTCAGAAATTCCTTACGAAATATGAACTCAATACATCAAACTTACCTAACATTTAAGGTTTGTAAAAAACTATTTTAAAGGGGATATCATAACTTTTCAGGAAAATACCATTTTATAATATTAAATGTTGCTTATATTAGAAAGTACTAGATAGAAACGAAGTCTATAAAACATAACCATGGTGATTTACAACAGTCTCACTAAATTTCTACTAAAACTTGCTCATTTGAAAATGTTTCAAGTATATTTAAATGCAGTTAATTTTTAGAATCAGTTTCTTGATTTACCAAATAAAATAAATTGTCTTATTAAATACAGTTTTAGGATTTTTATCTAAGATGTTTTTATCTTTTTTTTATTAAACTACTTCATCATATCATTCTCAGCAATTTTTTTTTAAGCTTACTACATAAATTCAATTACTTTTTCTAAAAAATTTTTTAGATAAAATACTTAGTAATTATAAACATCGAAAATTCCAAATTTGCCATTTATTCAACTACCTTTCATCATTTGTTTTTTTTGCTATGTAATAATAAAATCCAAAAGTAAAAGTGGCATCGAAGTAACTAAAAAACTGTTTCTATTGAATTATTTCCTATTACTAGTACTTAAAAAATTAATTATAAATGTATGATTATTTACTACCAAAATTGCTAAATCAAATAAGGCTTAGGTTTACAGCTTTTTATTTAGAACACTTTGGGAAATTATTAGTGTTTTTAATCTAATCAAACGGATTATGTTGATAGTGTTACAGCTGTGTTACACGATTCATTTTAAATTGCCAAAAAAAGTATACTTAAAAAATAATAAAATTTATTACTAGTAATAAATTTATTTTGAATTTTAATTTAGATACTGAAATTATTGTGTTCGCATTTAAGGCACACGAAATTTAGGGTAAGGATAAATAGGATATTGAAGTATTCTTGATATTAACATTTTTATTCGTTTTCAAAATTTTCCCACGGTAGGTGTCCTACCTTAACAACACCTCATCTTGTCAGTCGTTACTTGAATGGCTGGGTATATTTTACATGCTTATAGGTAAGAGCGCACAAATACATTTTTTTTTTTTTTATATATTATAGTGCTTTACGTACGGCTCCTATAAAAGGCACTACTGAGGGCACTTAGCACTTGGGAGAAGGAAGGGAAGAGGGATAGGATGCCTTCCATTATAGAAGGGGGGTAGGGGGAAATTAGGCAATTTTTGCTGCGAGAAGGTCACCTAAACTCTCCTTGAGGAGCATGGCGTATTAAAAATGCACATGTGAAAAGTCACAGAGCTACTCGCCCGAAAAAGTTGCACTGGCCGGGAATTGAACTACGGTCTCCCGTGTGCCAATCCACGACCGAGCCGACTGAGCCACCGTGCGCTCTCACATATACATTTGACCTCAGTTTGCCACATGTATCTCATTATTTGTATTATTGATCATTTACGTGAGGATTTTACTATGAGAGAGTCATATCCACCACCACCTTCTTCTGAAGCAACGTAGCGTCTTCCTATAAACTGCATATCTGCATGCCACGGTAAAATTCTATATACCAGTAGCCTTTTTATATGATATCCTAGTGATTAGTTAATATTAAAAACCCCACCTAGTTACCCGAGATGAAGTGACGGAACCTAGTGATTAGTTTATATTAAAAACACCACCTAGTTACCCGGGAGGAAGTGACGGAACGGAGTCTCAAACCCGAGCTCTCCAGGCGAAAAGCAGCCGCTCTACCATCTTAGCCTCTGAGAACTCCCAACACTGCATGCTATCTTTGACTGTAAATTTGTGAAATTAGGAAGTACCAGTAGCTAATATCACAACGTCGGCAGCTCTGCTTGATTTTAAGAACACGCTTAGGCCAACTTTACACAGGAAAAATTTGGCTTGCAGCTAACTTAACGATAAGACCATTTCTCGGACGCTGAGCCTAAAAAAATCTTGTTTTGACCATTTCGAGATACAAATGTCTCGTTTTCGTTGTTCTAACGACTTTTTGACCTGTATTTTTTGGTAAAGTTGTGGACTAGGATTGAAGAGACTTAATTAAACTAAAAAACATCAGGCATACTGGCAAAAATACTTATTTCTCAGTATTTGAAAATTCGAGAATGCAAATCTGAAGTAAATAGTAGCGTGATCGCTGAGGCTTCGTCTGCTTTCTCAAACTTACCTCATCGCGCTCCCGCACGACTTGATAGTTCAGTTTGGTCTTTAATGCTACGAAAATCTAACGTTATAGTAACCTGCCATTCGCTCAGTATCGTCAAGTAACAAAGGATGCTTTCGAAAATTTCGAAAAATTTTTCAAGTGTATAAAAAAGTCAATGAATGAATAGAGTTCCTTAATAAATAAACTATTTGACTAAGATTTTTTCTCATCACGCGTAATAAAAAATTGTTCAAGTTTCATCTAGCTCGTAATCTTTCTACAGTCAAATTATGCAACACGTAAACAAATGTATTTTAAAAAATAAATTTTTTCGATCACTTACACTTTTTCAACACTAGTTTTTCTTTTGATTTTTCTTTTTCCTCTCTTTTTGTAGGTGTCTCTTTTAATAATTTTATTCACTGTTCTTGTCAGCGTTTATTAACTTCTTGTTTGTTTAAAATGATCCAATGATACATCATGTTATAAGAATAATGCATCAGCCTTCAAAGTATTATTGGCACCCCTACTCAACATTAATTTCTTAACGTCTCTATTTATTAAACTATTGAAAACAATACAATCGTGCAGAATTAGGCCGTAGACTAATGTGTTGGCCGGAAAATTAGTGTAAAATTAAAATTCTAAACGCACATCTCTTACAGCTTTCGTCAAAGACTCAATTTGCTTTGAACAATCAATTAACAATCAATGAAAATCAAAGACGTGACGTTGAGAAAATCATATTTGTTAAACAAAGGTGTGATTTCTTTACTATAACATTATTTCAGAAAATAAGAATACATGTCATACAATAGTGCTAACTAGTTTTTCGTCATGGTTGGATTGACATCACTATAAAAATAACATTTAAAATTAAAAAAAAGTCTCACATTTCTTATGTTGTAGTGACTAAGCATCCTAGCAATAGCAGCTGTCTAATTTTTTCAGATTATTAAAAAAGCACATAAACGTTTCTTGGTTTTTTAACTACTTAGATATCTTGACTGCCCAGATATGCTTTTCTGTTGTAGGTAAGAGTAAGTATCTATAATACTTTTAAGTAATAAAACTGATAAATATTAATTTGTAAATCCATAAATAATTAGGCAAACTGTATTTATAAGAATCTCACATGACTACATTAGGTATTGTCTATTTGAGCCCTGATATCACTGTTTTAAGTCTTTTTAAATCGATTACTCTTCAAAATTTTTAACAGCAGTAATAGTACTCTAAGCGTGTGCTAACTCTTTCAAAGGTTTATCAGGTCCAAATTCTCATACCTATAATGTTTGAAGTTGCTATATTTTTATTGGCGTTACTTCGTTTTCCAGAAATATTTGATAAGCTGTGAGATGGTTGTAAATGAAGGTCCTGATGTTCAATTGGTATACCTATATCAACGTTCTTACCAAAAATTATAGATGCGTATAACTGAGAATCATTAATCTCATAGTTTGCTAATGATTTGCCAATGGTGATAGAAGACTAAATATTTTAAGTTTCTGCGATGCTTTAGGCAACAAAATAGTTATTTACAAGGTAGTTTCCACGACATTGTTTTATTTTTGATGCCTGACTTGTTAGAGACAAATCGTTTTGATGCGTTGGTTGTCTTTTATTTTAACGTATTAAAAATTTGACTGTTTGTCGTTGACTGCCTGCTGAACAGTATGTTAACTACATGTTTATTCTTGATTGTTCTTCACCATCCTTATTACGATGATGGCTTTGTATGTAACCTTACGGTTATGACTTTTCCACAATTATTGACTAAATTATCATTCTGATTGACAATGCTTTCTAGTACGTAGACGATGATGCATGAAACAATTGGCAATTAGATAGTTTGTGATAGTTTCTTAATAATTTTATAATCTGTTAATATAGCTGAGAAAATTTTTTACAAGTATCAAATTTTCTTCACTGATATGGGCTTTAGTAATGACACATATTTATACAAGACATGCTGTCAAAATTTAGCATCCATCGCTCTTTATCACACAGGAATCACAAAACCTTTGTATGTTAACGATTTCATCTCATTTTGAAAAACAAAATGTCTACAAAGTTAAGTTTTTATAAAAATTACAAATAGCTCGATACCTTACCATATAATATCAAATCCTACAGTGCTCATAAGTATCGAAAAATTGACCTGAAGTCTGCGAATGTCACAGCCATCAATTGAGCTTAAGTTTCACCAACATTAACGGTTACGTATAAAACAATTAAAAGGTTAAAAGTTATAGATAATGGTAAAGGGCATGTGAGAAAAGCTCAACATTATTTGGAAAAAGGCTACAGGTACAACTGCCTAATTAAACAGTTTACTGCTTGTAAGGTCCAATTTTTAGAAAGTATTTGGTCTCTGAAAGTTTTTACAGAGAAGAAATACCACAACTTTAATATCTACTCACACACATATGTGTGTATATATNGTTTTGTACAAAATTTATAAATTTGATTGAAGTACTCTCCTTTGTGTTTGAATATGTGTGTGTGTGTGTGTGTGTGTGTGTGTGTGTGTGTGTGTGTGTGTGTGGTAAGAAAAAGTCATGAATAAAGTGATTATATAGGATATGTAGAGTTCTTAAATTGAATGAACAACTCAATAGTTGCATTGATAAGTGCATTATCTTAAAAAGGAAAAATCGAGGGGCCCTGTGCTGCGCTCCTGTGCTGCAGCTTGTAATGGATAACCTTTCAAGCATTTTGACCTCCATAAACTTTTTCTTTTATTTGTTAACAAACATACAAATTTTACTTGTTATAACATTAATAAGAAATAAAAAAAAACATGTCCATAAACCCTCTTTCTAAGCTAACTGCACACATATCATAAGCTTTTATTACTTTCAAAACACGATCTCGCTTTAAGATCTTAAATTTATTGTTCATAGTAATGACTATTCTGTATCTCAAGCAGGTGTTAACCATTTCAAGCATTGTCATCATGTTCTTCTACTCCTTCTCTAACAGTGACAACCTTATTGTTAGATGGCAGTTATTGTTGGTGTTTAAGTTTAATACAGCAAAGACTATTTCACATAAACATAAATAACTATAATTATACTGAAACAGCATGAGACAGAAACAAAGAAAATAGTGATCTTTCTTAAAAAAAAAAAATTTTAATTTTTGCTTAAAGTTTTCCACTTTCAGAAAGTAAAAAAGCTCTGTAGCTTGTCAAGTAAAAAAATGTTCTTTGCCGAAAAATAAGGTTTTATTTAAAATAATACGTTATTCTTTACTTATATTTATCCTACTTTCTAAACCACCTTTCTTTTTTCTTGAACCACTTTATTTAAATAAACAAGAATGTCAGCTAGTTAGAAATCCTTATTTTCAAGTGTGATGTAGTTCCATGGTAGCGTATCCTTGCTGTCTGTAAATGATTAACTTTTATCATCTTATAGACAAAAAACTTTTTTTTATGTTGCTTTGTAGATGGACAATGGGAAGCTTGGAGCTAATGTGGCTTTTCAGATACATTGCTCTAGACTTCTTGAAGAGACAAATTAAGTAGTCTTTAAGGCCAACTTTGGTACTAACAACAGCTTTTTGACACCCCTCACTTTTTTAATTAGCTCCTAGTTTTTCACAAAGTCCAATACATTTTCATTTATATTCCAAGGAACTCTGTCATGATGTGATTGCCACATCTTTTATCTTTAATAAGCTGGAAGACTTTCTCTTCGCAAGCTTGAAAACAAATTAATTATTCATTAAATAATAAGATAGTTTGTATTTAATGCCTTGTTTCAAAATATTGTAGATATTTTAAATATAAATCTCATGAACTGTCAGTATAAGTATACAAGAAGTTGCGTTTATCGAAACTTCTGTTTGTATACTAACATTGGAAGTTGTATAAGAGAGTCTTCGATACATGGAGTCAACTTTAACCAAAATACATTGGTTATGTTATACTTTTTCCTGTAGGTTCAAGTAGTCAAGCCTTAAGATTATGAGCAAAAATTAAAAAACTGGGAAAATTAGTCACACAATAAGTGCTTCTACGCGATAGCGCACTTACCACTTATTTACAAGCTTGATTTCCACTTGTTTTGCTTCATTCTTTATAGTCTCACCATACACACTGTTCATCATAAGTTTAAAAAAAATCTTCTAAAACTTATTTTAACTTTGTCTTTGTTTCTTCATGTTGTGATTTACATAAAATTTAAGCCACAGACACTTTCTAAAACGCAGAACTGTATGAATCTTCTGGAGTGCTAGTCCATATGGAAAAACCTGCTTCAAGACTTTGTAATCTTATTGATCTTTATTTTTTCATGTTTTCATGAGCTCTTGTTGCTTAGAGTGATATGAAGTCATATATTGTTGGTAAGACAATAAATGTTGATAATTATTTTGGATCGCTTCTGCATACTTCATATTTACATTCCAAATGTGACCATTACTATTATCTAGTATATTAAGAAAGTTTCACTCTGTGATATGTTTAACTCAGTGGAATCTTATTTTTGCTAGTAGTTACGTTATTTGTCACGCATACAAGATTTTTGCATTGAAATATATGAGGTATTTGTCCTCTGCTTGAGAATTATAAACTTTTCTCATAAACTTATGCTTGGCTTTGGCGTAGTCGTTGTAAAATTGTCTTACCTTCCCCGATATCTTCCTCCATAAATACAAGCATGATTATGCTAGTGAGCAGCTTGAACTTAACCTAATATGCAAAGTTTTACTCGCCTGCTGTCCTTTAAGTCAAGTAACGGATCTCAATCACATCTGCAATGAGCAGAATGTCAATTTTGTCGTACAAAATAGCATCATATATTTTATATCAAATATAGAAAGCAGTCATAAGTATTACAGCCTTCATTTATACTATACAAATTCAGATTTTTATGAATACAAATGAAATTTTGAGGAAAACTGGTCAATAAGCATTTGAAGTGGGAACTTAATATATGGATGTTACAAATTCTCCGATAAACTTATTTTGTAAGCTTTTAGATATGTACAGATTCTAATTAATACTTATGCTATTTTGAGATTTTCACGTACAACTACCTCGTACACAGAAATACTTCTTGTTCTTCTATAATTCTTATATATTAAATAAAAAATGGCTATTAGTTTTGTAGTATTGTGTTCATTTGCTCTATACCTCAGGAAGCAAAATTGTTTTTATGACCCTACCTTTAAGCTCCTTCAAATTCAAATAACTAAATCGAACACCCATTACTATAGATAAGTGCAAAGTAAAGAAGGTAGTGTATTAAAAAGCTTAAAGTTCTTAAAAAAACTTTGTATTTAGAATCCCTCTATAAAAAACAGAACTTGACACTTTATAATTGATTTTATAACTTATCAAGGCAAAAGTTGTGTCATTTTATAATATTTTTGTTTTTATTTTTCTTTGTATGATGCAGAAACAGTCTATCTTGAAATTGAGCTTTTGCATTAAAAAAAAAAAAAAAAAAAAAAAAGAATGATCCTACATCCAAAATATTAAAACGATTTGCAATCAATTGAATAACGTATTGTATGTTGTCAAAAATATGAAAGCTAAGATAGAGTTATAACTTTTATTGAAAGACGACATGAGTGCTGAAAAAATGCAAAATTAAATGGATAAAGATTATTTAATTTCCTTTATTTTAGTTAAAACTATATAGTCATAACAGATTTGTTATTAATCACTATTAGTTTAATTAAAAAAATTGCACATAACTAGAATATTTAGTAATGTGTCAAACTTGCCAAACCTTTTAGTTTTGTTAAAGGTAGTTCAAATTGTGGTATCATAACCTCACAGACTAGTAGTTCTCGTACCTAGTGGTGCATATTGTCTGGGAAAGCACCAGGCCCGAGAGACCAGCAAAGCAGGGTCCGAAGGACTCCTTATGATTGCCCTGGTTGGATACGCCGTAGGTGCGAACCCTATTTCTTCTACTGAGGGCACACCCAACCCTCAAAGAAGCCCAAGGTAGGAAAAAAAAGGAGCATGGAAAGTATGTTTTTTAACAGCAATCTAGTGAGGAGACAATGTCCACTATTTAAGTCTTATAAGAAAAATCATGAGTTAAGAAACATTATAAAGTATGTAAATACACATGGACTGTCAAGGAGCCCACCCACATTGACTCAAAATTTATTCTTATTATTTATTATAGATGCAATAAGTAACATAAAGTACATAGGTCTGAAAACTTCGTTTAGGCATTATTCTGCATAAGCAATTTTTTTACGTAAGTTTTAGAAAAATTACTACCTGGAAAGTCCCTGCGGACTTCTGTACAAACAAATCAACGAAATGTAAAAAATGTACATGGATTTTTTCGACAAATCTATTTGAATCGATAAAGAATCCACATTAGATTCACATGGAAATCCACGTCAAAATCTACATGGATACTTAAAATAAGGCTGTAATGACTTCTTACCTATAACTGCCAACTTACCTCACTTACTAGGGGCCTGACATTAAATATTGTGAAAGTTTGTTTATGCCATTTTTAAATGACCTAATTAAACTTATCGCATAAAACACACTCTTGCTGATATATCTGCATACTACATAATCTGTTTTATTAAAACAAACAAGTTTTTTTGCTTCAAAAGACGTGTGCCCTTTATTTTGTACTGGTAATAAGTACTAATCAATTGTTACAGAAAGTTGCAGTTGCAGACAATACTCAAATTCACCCCAGTAAAGTGCTATGGTCTAATATTAAGTATATAGTGGTAGTAACAAAATCCTAAGGCCTTAATAATAACGTTGACATACAGGGCATACTTTAATTACTGTGAGAATCTGTGTAATGCAGAGTATTAAACTACTTGGAATGTACGCCAATATAATTAGATTCTAAGAAGGCTGATTTTAGATAAAATTCCAAACAGTGTCTAACATGGTTAATTGGATCTGGTGGGTGATAACAAACACATCTGTGAAAAAGTGCTTATTCAAAATGCTAGCCATATCTTTTTTTAAACGATTTTATGCAAAAATTTGCTAAAAAATAGTGTTTTTTGATTATATCTATAAGCCAAATAGCAAGGTCCATGTGTTGTGTTATGCTATCAATAGGGATTAGTGAAATAAATATTTTACGACCAGAATTTTAAGAATCGATTTATAATTGTTATAAACAATTGACGTATAACGTCAAAAAAATAAGAAATCTTATTGATTTCTTACTCCATCAACAAACTTTTAATAGCTTTGACACTCAGTGAAAATGTGTCTTTCGTTAGCATAAAACTACTTACATTTTTTCGTTAAAAAATACTTAAACTTTTTAAGAAAGGCATAAGTTTATTAAAAAGATGTTGATTAGTGAATTCAATTCCATCCAGTTACCGTAATCTGACAGAGCCCAGTGGGGACTACATTTTTATTGCCATAACGTCTTGTTAATAGATTTACTGATGGCATAACAGTTTTTCTAGTTTTTCATCAACAAAATGGTGTTTACAAATGAGTTACTTTTTTACGGATAGTTTTTTTAGAATATCTTATTAAAAATGAGCATCTCAGCATATAACTGGTACATTCTCTAAGCTGAAATTTTTTTACAAGTTAAAGAAACTCAGTGGGCAGTGGGTGCTGAGGTACCCAAATATGCAGTTATACTTTTTTTTAAAGAAGATGGAATACACTACAATTATAAGTATGAAAATACCTTCTGTAAACAATATTGTGGACAAGGATGGTGCAATTATCGTATAGATGAGTATATCTATGTTGATTCAGTAAGATTCCAATTAATATTTTATTATTGAGTAGAATAACGATAGTTAACAATATATTAGGGCACATTACAATACTTACAAGAAATGGGCTTTCCAGTACAAGACTGTGTGCTTTCATCGAGTCTCCCGATAATGTTAAAACATTTTCCCACTGCCTATACTTATAACATCTCTAACGTTATCCTCACACACTTATTTTGTGTCCATATTTTAATATTTAATATTTTTATTAAATATGTAATTGTTTTTGAGAACCCAAGAAAACCATCCTGCAGTACCACTTTCTTCAATAGAGTAGTAGTGGTATGGCAGTGAATGTTCCTACAAGGCGTTCATCACACATAGCTGTTTTTGGACAGGTGGTATTTGCATTGAATATTTATTCATAATAGTATAAGAAATAACCAAAAATAATCGCGGCTTATTTAACTGCACCCTTTTTTCGATGCTGTACACTTTTTTATCGCAATTTAACATGTAACAATGTGGGAAAATCACGTCAAATTGCATGTATACGATTGACGATCTGTAAAAATCTCTGAATTTTTTTGTTTAAAGATATTATTTTTAAATAAATCCATTAAATTTTTTCAACAGATCTACAAGCTTGTTTTTATGCAAATGTAAAACGAGAGGATTAAGAATCCCTGAGAGGAAGTATGTGAGTACATCCACATTAACAAAAATAATTACCAGCTTAACTGCTCATGGTTGTGCTGCTCTCATTTCTCTGAACTTTCTCCCGGTAACTATGTAAAAACGTTCTCATTAGGAATGTAAACATTGTAAAAGAATAAAAAATATAATAATAATCAATCATTGTACTTGTACAGTAAGGAATATTTTTTTTGTAATTTTTAGGAACATTGAAAAAATATAAAGAAATTGTATTAACAATTACTTATCTGTAGTTGAAGGTCAATAAAATCAACAATGAGTTATAAAAACATTTATTGATACATAAAAAAGCTGCTTTGCTAAAATACAATAATTTCCAAGTTTTTAAAAAAAATAGTTGACACAAAAAAATATTTTGTTAGAAAGATTATTTAATGATTTAATTTATAATCAAACCAAATTAACTTACGTACAGTAAGAATGAATTGATAGAAAAAAAATGTTGGGAACTACAACACAACCTGCAGTAATCGAACTTCTAATTTTAGGACCGCTCGTGGAAGAGTATGTAAGGGCCTTGGCAAGTGTGCAGCTCTCTCTTTCTCTGTATGCGTGCGCACCAAAGGACCCAACGGCTTTCTTTTGTTTAATCTCCTTTGGTTGTATTTGGCCAATAGCTCTTTTTTTTCGCACCACGTACCGTCAACACTACATACACATTGTCAGTGGCTAGTCTAAGTATATACGTATAGCTGAAATCAACATTTAACGTATTCGTATCTTATCGCTTTCCGCACATCGTGCTATTGCATTGATTCGACTGGCTGTAAAAGTATTTGATTAATTCATCTTAAAAAAACAAAAAATACGATTTATTTTTTTATTTATTTTTTTTTTTTTTAAGAAATAATTGGTCATTTTTTTCCAGAATTTTTCCAGTAATACGAGAAAAATAGTTTTGTTTAAATTAAAAGTTAACTTTATTTATTTAACAAATAGTTTATGATTAGTTTCTGATTAACCAAAAAACTTTTGATTGGTGGAGTAAAAAGAACTACTACGTCAATTTTAAAGATACCGTGAAAAACACAAATGTAACGTTACACAATAAAAAGCTACTTTTACAAATAAGAGGAATTCCAAAGAAAGAAATCTTTGTTAACTTAATTTAATAAAGTGATACATTTAAGTGTTATTACAATTGTCATATCTGGCCTTCAAAAATAGTTGGGCTGTTGTGTTGATACAGTCCAAATTCATGTTTATATTTTTTTTCGAATTTGGTAAGACATGTTGGAGCACGAATGAGAATTGATTGCTGCACTCGAACCTAACGCATGCCTAAATAACTGATTAACTTAGTAAATTTTCTCCATATAATGTGTTGTTTTTTTTAATAGTCTTGTAAGTTATTATTATTTATCGTGTAAAAGACAAATATACTTTATTGTTAACATTTTTTTTCATTGAGTTGCTATTTCATCCTGTTTATCATAATTGTATGTAGCCAACGTCTACAAAAAAGTGAATACAATCTCGTTTTGACTTAGGGTCCATAGACCCCTGACGACTGGTTATTTTATTTTTTTTTTTTTTGTGAGAATAAGTTCAATAAGCGACAAATTTTTATGAAAGATATATACAGCCATAACCCACACAAAGGAGTACACATCCAACTTACATGTCTTTATAAACCTTGTATTTTATTACATACGTGTAACGTCTTAATGAATATGCGAGAACTTTGTTCATACTGTGGGACTCGTCCCACACATTTGTTACTGTTTTTTACACCATATGTTTATTTAAAACTACAGAGGTTTAAAATTTATACTGTTGGTAAATTAGTTCTTGGATGTTTATATACTGCATTTTTCTTAAATATGATATTTTTTGAAGCTTATTTCAAAACTTATTGACAACCATCGGATCAAGCCACAAAAATATGCTTGTCATTTTGAACAAGAATTTTTTCAATCAAACGACTTCGAATTCACACCTTAAAAAAAAGTGGTATCTTTGCCATTTTTAATTTTATTCGGACTCTTTTAAAATATTAAGAACTTCTGTATTGCTTTTGCTGATAATTAATTGATTAACTTATTATAAATAAATTAATGCTTTTTGTGGATGGCGCTTTAAATAAGGGTTTTAATGTTAAAATAAACCATGACGATTGTTGGAATACATGCACTTTACAGACAAAGTGAACAACCAAAAGATAAAGATCAGCATGACAAAAGTTGTACTATTTTAACATTGTATGAAATTATGATGTGGTACACACTACTTCTTATCATTTCTCATTTTGTTTTTTTTAATGGTTTTGGTGTACCTTTAAGGACTCGGTATGTGTCTCAATTTTTTGTAATTCCCGCTGCATTTATGAAAACGGGATTGAGGTAAAAGAGAAAAAAAGAGATAAAAAAACCAAATAAAATAACTGACAGCAGCATTGTGCTCCCATGTCACGCAAACGAACTTTTGATTAAATATAAATAAATTATAAAAATGTACTTATAAATTCCTTGTATTTCTATTAACAAAACTATTTTGTATCAACGGTTTCATAAAATGTGTAAATAAAAATTGCCTTAACAACAAAATATAATCTGTGTTATTAAAAAATTCATAATTTATTAATATCAACTAATAATTCATACGTTAGATCCCCAGTTAATACGAATTAGATTATAACTATAAGCTATCCGTTTGTTAAATTCAAATTAGACGTATTGTGAATTTAAAGTAAGCTCATTTGACAAGAGGAGTTCATACGTCATTTATATGTGTGTGTGTGTAATAGCTTCATGGTGAATGTTCAATAATATGCTGACATATGGTACAGCCAACCTCTTTGAAAGAATGTACGTATGTAGTAAAATCGTATTATACGTATAGATAAATAAATTGTATTGTAGTTATCGATGAATAATGTACTTGCCCAGTGATTATACACTTCTAATAACACCGATTGAAACATTTTTAATCAACACACTATTTTATGATATTCGAAATTGATTGTAAGATCCTCAGAAAAATGAATTTAAAAATTTGTAAACTTACTGTCACAATTGAACTTGGATTTGGTATTCTTCTATTTCTGACACGAGCTTTCATCATCACTGACCCTAGAAAATCAATCACACTTTTCAGAAAAATGCGATTGGCACTCTTGTACAGTTATTCCCTAATATATGACATGATAACATGTAACATCATAGTGTAAGCCTTCTGTTTTGCTGTCAACGCAGTCTACAAGAACATCGCTTATTGGTTGATTTACTTCAACCAAAGGCCCTTTTTACTCCCTCTGATGCTATAAAAACGTATCATCAACAGAAAAAATCGCTTTCTTTACGTCTGTCACCTGTCCTCTAAAGTCTTAGTCAACTCTTGACTTTTGTGACTTGTAATTACCTTATAACGTAAGGCATAAGGTGTTGGCTAACTTGAGTGCGTATTGAGAACATCATTATCGAGATGTAAGTTATTTATCAGTAATAAATTGACGCTGAATCTTGTTCAAGTGACCTCAGTAAATTGTATTTAAAAGAACAAATTATATTAAATTGTTGACTCCTTTAAAAGACTTGTAAAAAATGTAGAAAATAGATGAACTCTAATAACAGCTGCTAAAAAACCTATGTACCTTCGAACAGTTATTTCTAGACTCATTGGCAAAGCTCGAGAGATTTTAGTAGGTTCTACTTTTGCATCAATGGGTCAGTTAAAAAAATAACTAAAACAAGAATTTTTACCAACCAAATCATATTATAAATACATGGCAAAACTTTTAAATACAACAATAAAACAAAACCAAACAGTTCGAAATTTTTATCATAGAATAATTTCTCTTACAGCATGAACCTTAAGAGCCCTTTCAACTAAATTGAATGATGACAAACTCAGGACAACACAAAAACCACTACTTAAAAAATAAGCACTACAAACGTTTATTGATAGTTTACCTAACTCGTGAGAATTAACTGTAGCACTTTCGAAACCCAAAAATATCTCTAAAGCTTTAGCGGCTGCTTTATTTACTGAACGCACTAGCCCACCAGTAAACAATCAGGCCAAGTATGTTTACACAGCTGTACCCACGACCTCTACTTCTACGACTCTTACGAGTCTTTGGTACCGAACGTAATGGAAATTCCTGTTCCTTTTTCTACTCAGTTCGACCACCAAAAAAAAAACGTCAGTTTTAATGACCCGTTAACCCACAGAAGAAATTTTTTCCAAATACCTTCAATAAAAATGATGTCAATGTGACTCAACCAAAATTAGACGAGTATGGTCAAAAAACTGTACATATCGCACCTAGCTACTCACCTCAACGGTGATTAAGTACTCTGCCATCAAGCCGTACACCACCACCATCCTGAAATAATGAACCTAGTCACTATTGTTATTCTTCAAATTTCAAAGAATTTTCATATTTTCAACCACCACCCTTTTATCCGCCTTACTATCCTCAAATGTATTATTTCTACCCTGATACTCAAGGCTATACTTACTAACATCAAGCTTCATTTCGATACTACAACCAAAAACAATACCAAAATTATAATCAAGAGCAATACCAAAATTCCCACCATCACTCTTTAAAAACGAGAGCGTGACTCGATGGTTGGACGCGACTGCGAGTTCGAATCAGATGACGCGTCTGAAATCAATAATGGCAATGTAATTGACAGAGCCTTTTTAGCAAGAACAATAGGAAATTTACCAGCAGTTAAATAACGTTGCAAAACATTTTGGAGAGATTTGGAAAATTTTTGTATTAGATTCAGGGGCAGAAGTAAATGTCATCAGTTATAATGCATGAAGGAACGGTACAGAAATTAGTTGTAATAATACAATTAAATTAGAAGGAATAGCTCTACAGTAAAAATAAACTCTAGTTACCATAACACTAAATTAATTCGATACAAATCTTGAATTTTACGTTATAAGTCCAGAATCGCCAATTAATAATGTATGTATTTTAAGAAATCTATTTTTTACACAAAAACATGCTCGAATCGATTATAAATTAAATGCATTAGTAGAAGGAAGCAGACCAATTTAATCTATTTAAATCCATACTCTTTCTATAACTCGATAATAAAATTAACTCTATAAAGTTAATTAAAAAATGAAAAAACCCTTAAGATTGAAAACCAACCAAAATTTGAAATCTACTTATAAGAAATTTATTTTTCCACTTCGCGATGAAGATAAAATACCCTCACCCCCATGTGATACTATTTATTATAATTTTTGAGGATTTAAAGTAAATAAAAACAGAAGTTGCAATTTACCAGCCGGAACGGAAGTAGCTATTAAGGTACTGACTGAAAACAAAATAACCGGCCATGCTTATCTTTGTGGAATTACTACCAAACCTGGAGTGTATATAGGCGAGGTAGTAGTTGATTGCAAAGAAGGTCACTGTTATACAATAGCTATAAATGCAAGAGATGAGCCAACAAAAATATAAATAGTAGTGCAAGAACTTAAGCCTTTTGATGTCATGGAATCTGAAGACTTGTTTAACACTTACTTCGAAGAAAAAGATTTAAACAATATAAATGATCGCACTCAATTTATAATCGATAAGCTAAAAAGATCTTATCACTTAAAAGTGTTCCTTTTGCAATGCATGACTATAATATTTCTGTTTTTTTAGCATCAGGCTTTACTTCTTTTGAACTTGTCTTTGGTATACAGGCACCTTCTTCTTATCCACTTCCAGATAAATTTAAGTTAGAAACATACTGCTTATATGTTCCTGACCTTGCTCACTGTTTACGTTCAATACAAGAAATAGGTCGTGACAGACTTAAAATATAAACACAAAATACAAAAACACGTCATGAAAATAAGTCAAAGCCCCAGAACTTTGAAATTGGAATTACAGTCTACTAGCTCAAAGAACTCAGAAAAAAATTAGATTTTATAACAGAATTTTCAAAATTAAAGAAATCTATGGTAATAATAACCTTACAATCAAATTAGGGAATGGAGCAATAATAAGCATACACATTGACATAGTAAAACGTTGATGTATTAAAAAAAAAAAAAATTAATTATTTACGAAATACAACACTTAAGTAACTAGCCTACGAAAGTACTAACATAATTAAAACTTACCTTTGTTCTTCCCAGGTAAAAGAACTAACGTAGTAGACAAAGTTAAAAAAAAAAATTTATATAANTATTAAATATTTTACTCATGAATTCAGTTATTATACATTTATAATATTATACTTGATTTCCAGAAAAGGTCTTTGGTAATTCTAAGCCACTATCTTACAGTACAAGCAAACGTTATCACCGCTATATTTACTGCATGTCACTAGAAAGCATTCTACCTACACCATAAATACAATACTTTAACTATCAAACTAATATAACAAAAATGTATGGGGAAAACACACAGCATAATTTATACCTAAGGCATGCATGTTTATTGAACAACTTGTGAGTTCCTTATACACGTAAGGCATAACGTAATAGCTGAGATAACTCGAGTGCGTATCTGGATTATTAATAGTATTGGACTATTTTTAGGAGCGGGGTTCAGCAAACGAGGCCCGTTGAAAGTGGTTCCAGCGATAGTAGAGAAAGCAGAAATTGCAACATCCTGCTGGCCACTAACTCGAAAAAAAAACTTCAAAAACGAGAATAAAATTAATGCTGGACCTAGTTAAAGTGACTTGAACGAATAGTATTTAAAAGAACAAATTATATTAAATTGTTTAAATTTTGTCTAATGGAGGTTCTGTTAAATTTTGTATTCATCGAAAAACAAAGCGATGTTTTGGCCGTTTGGACAATGTCCTGGCCCTCATTAGGTCTGACAATCTATGAGTAATAAAAAAAATTCTTTACAATACAAATTTTGGTAAATACAATAAGCGCAAATTAAGTATATTGTATAATATACCTCTGACTCTTACGAAGGGGATGTTAAATGGTACTGTAGTCAGAGTTTTAAGTTTCGTTGGTTTTATACCCTGCATATACACAAATGACACCGTTTACGCACATAATACAGTCAAATAAGAATTGCAAGCAGTTTCGTGTAAGACTCAAGTAAACAGATCATGTTTATCCAATACTATAAATGAAAGGAGTCCTCAAATCATGTACATCAAGTTAGCCTTTTTTCGTAATTGACTTATCGAGAGACTTGTTACAATTTTTCAATTTTTTAATATCTTTTTGTCTATTATTATTATTATTAAAATAATGTTTATTTAACATTTCCGAAAACAGGCGCTTTTTATAACTCTGTTTTGTGCCTAAAATTTTTGTTTCATTAAAATCTATTAACGTGTGTCTTACAAGGAACTGCTTGCAATTCTTATTTGACTGTAAGTATTATGTGCGTGTACTGTGTCATTTGTGTATTTGCAGGGTACAAAAGCAACGAAACTTTAAACTCTGACTACATAACGATTTTACATCCCCTTCGTAAAAGTCAGGGGTATATTATACACTTTACCTAACTTGAGTTTATTTTATTAACCAATGATTGTATTGTAAGGATTTTTTTTTATTACTCATATATTTTTGTACTTAGTTAGGGCCGGGACATTGTCCAAAGGGCAGAAACGTCGTTTTGTTTTAATAAATACAAAATTGGACCGTTGGACGTTATTATAATTATCAACCAACTGTCATTGAACAAAAGCCGATAAAAATGGGTTGGAAAATAATGTGTGATGACTAGATCTAATTATTATTGGTAAATGTAGAGTGTTGGAAAACAGCTAAAATTTTTTTTTTCCTGTATTTTGTAAGCTCCATGCTTAAGAAAAGAAAACAACAATCATTTACTTATAATAAGTTAATTGACAAATTATTAAAAATACGGATATTGTAGTTGTTAATATTATATCACGTGACCTCAATAAAAAAAGATCGAAATTAGATCACGAAGAGCTGTGATACAAATTTTTCTTTAAGGTGTGGACTTGTGATTGAAAAAAATCTAGTCAAAAATGATAAGTATGTCTTTGCGACTCGATCAGGCAATTGTCAATGAACATTAAAATTAATCCTTACAAACATAATTCGAAAAAAAAAAAAAAAAAATACAAAAATTCAAGTATTAAACTACCTACACTTCGAATTTCAAATATCTGTGTTGTTAAAGAAACCAATGGCATCAAATACAATTTAAAAAATCATTTTAGCTTGTAAACGTTTTGTAACAATAAGCTTTTTTTTAATTTTTAAAAAAATTCCAGCGTACAGAGAAAAACAGTTTAATAACAATATAATAAATTGTTTATGAGATATCAAAGATGAATTGACAAAAAGTGGCAATTTTGTGAAATACATTGATAAAAAATTGCGAAAATCGTTATGCCATTCGTGAATTCATAAACAAGACGTCAGAACGATAGAAGTGTAGCCTCTATTGGGCCCTGTAAGATGATGGCAACTGGATAAGGT
The DNA here is from genome assembly GCF_000648655.2 of Copidosoma floridanum. The sequence continues at coordinate 2,411,503 of NW_019379981.1, forward strand.
GGGATCGAACATTTAACATCTTTTTTTAAAGTAAACGCCTATCTCAAACAGTAAAAAATATTTTTCAGCGAAAAACTTTGAGTAGTTTCGTGGTTACGGTAAATACATATCTACTAAGTTTCAGAGCTGTTGTAAAATTTTTGATGCAGTGAAACATTAATAAAATTTTTCGTTTTTCCAACGTTAAATATCACTTAATAAAAACAATTATAAACCAACTTTTGAAATTCTGGTGGTAAAATGTTCGTCTTGATAATACATACGAACAGCATAACACAAAATATGGTATTTGTCACGTACGGTATCATAGCTACACGTACATGCACCTTCTCTTCCTTGGTTCTCCTAAAGACAATTGTGACGGTAGAGAACAAAGAGGTAAGTAGATGGGATGCTGAAAAGGGCTCTCTCTCTCTGGTTAAAACCTTAAAACCGGCAAGGACCAAGGTCAAACGTAACACGCTTTTCTCTCGTTTTGGATAAATGAAGAAGTTGGTACAAGTATCTCGACTATTAACTTAGCACGCACTCCAAGACCATAGAATCCTACATAACAGTTTCAGTATCAGAAGTGAGATGGTCATCGCGATTAAATAAAATTAAAAGGAAGCTATTTTTTTCGATCTTTGTCAACGGTAAACTATCCACTTTCGCAATTTTTGGGAAAAACACATAGCGTCGTGCCATGAAGTAAATACGGAACTTCTAAGAGAGGGATAGGTTAAACAAGTAGTTGCTGAAGCACAAAGAAAATACACTTTAAATCAAGAACCAAGGTGAAAGAATACCCGAGACTACAATATAAGACCGAACAAGAAAGAATATTAAGGGTTATTGTTGCCATCGTTCTAGCCGAGAGCACAGGGTAACTACTTAAGGTTATGAATAAATAAAAATGTGTGTACTGTCTTAGAGGTTCTGTTAAGACTTTTAATGCTATACTTATTCGTTTTTGTTGTTGTATTCATTTTGCTTTCGATATCCTCCTTATGACATCGGTGGTGCGTCACAAGAGTAGTTTATCATGTTTCAGGAAGATTTTGGATTTAGAGGGAAATTAATTTGGTCAAAAGCCAGAAAATAATAAATGAATGAATAATAATAAAATAAGATACATGATAACAGTTAAAATAAAGTGGGCTAACCATGGTGGAGTAACGCAAAGAATCGTACAAAAATTTAACATCCATTGCACAAGAATTCAACCAACGTTTCTGTATTAGTCCCGAAAGAAAATTTGATTTTTAAAAAAATGAGATATAATATTGCAATAAACTATATGCCTTACTTTAAGTCATTATATACAACTATCTGTTAAAATTGGATAAAAATAAAATTAAATGAAAACTACAGATAGCTTTAGTTATATAACCATGCAAAATCAATAATTAGAGCTTGGATTCCTCGACGGCTTTTTATACTAAACTTTCTGGTGGTTCTTGAACTCCATTTTTTTTAATTTAATTTAACCAACTTTTCCGTTTTCAAGCAACTGTCTACCGTTTTGTTAGATTACTTTGTTACGCTAACTAGTTTTTCGATTGTTCATTGCACTAAACATTCTTTCGCAGTCTGCATGCTTACGCAGTACTGTAAAAATGGTTTGAATACATTTTTTAATAATTTCGAAAGATTTGGTACCTGTTTCATAATCTACTATATCCCTAACGTTAGTCCAAAATGTAACAACCTTCGAAGAATCCATTAAATCGTCAGGAACGTTGGATAGGTGTACTTTATTCCACTTACCCAGCAAGTTCTTATTGTTATTTTTATACCATTTTTTAAAATACTCCATCAAATTATTAAAAATATTTGAATTTTCACTTCAAAACTTTTCTAACAGAGCATTTACTGGTTAAAGACATTTCACAGCTTTCAAAACAAAATTATTAAAATTTTGGAACAGTTTTTTCATTTCCAAACATAATTTAGTGAGAAAACTAAATGAATCTCTACAAAACTGTCACAAATCTGACTCAAATTTCAGAAATGATTCTCTGATTCTGTCTTCTACGTAGAAATCAATAAAAAGTGAGTCATAATCCGAATCAATTACATTATTATTTTCAGCAGCTGTGCTTCAAATGTAATTTAATCTAGAATACAGAATGCAATCTTTTTTTACGGTTTCACAATTTCGTCTTGTGCTACGTGAATAATCACGTGCTTTTGCTGAAATAAAAGATTGAGCGCAAGTATGTTGTAAAAGACAAAAATACAGTTTCATATGTTTCTCGTTCATTTATGTAACTATTTCGGTGGCATCAGCGTTACGCTCTTTAATGTGTTCAACGCAACTTTCGAAAGATAACCAGCGTATCACACAATTTTTTAACAACTTATGTTCGGGAATTCCATTTGTTTGTAAAAGAGTTCAATCATGTTATTTATTGGAAATTTTTTTGACTTTTAATATCAGTGTAATCAAAGACGTTACTTGTTCTAATAATTCTTTGAAGGAATATTGCATGCACAGGTGTGTACTGTGTGCTGGTCATTAAATCCAAACTATTCCAAGATCTGTTTCAGCAACTTTTTCCTTTAAACCACTTTTTTCACCTACCATTGTTGGATATTAATCAGAACATATTGCGGCAATATTATGAAGTGGTACATTATGATCAGCAAACAATTGAGTAATGCATTAATAAAGACGATTATTATCACATAATATTATTTTATTTTTTTTAAACAGAGGGAGTAACTCTCATGTGCTGCATTTGACCTTGTTATTAGCAACATACAGGATAATAGTTACCAAATTTTTGTCCATCGCAACATCAGTAGACTCATCTACGCAAATAGAAAAAGGACTTTCCCGTGTTGTGCTCATTAAGAGCTGTTCCGCAAACTCCACCATGACATTCACAGTTAACCGACGAGACTTCATTTTCTTCATGCGGCAGTCTTTTCATAGTCTACGTTTTCTCTACATCTTTCAGATTAGATGGTCTTCATCATTCCAAACATATTCCTGAAAGACATATTCATTGAAACAGAAGATCTAACAAACCTTAACTTCAACTTCGTTTTTCTGAGCTAGAAATCTTAGTTTTCTTTTGAAGGTAGCTGGAGTTCCTGTATTTTTCTAACCAAACTTAGAAGACAATTACTTTCATCTATTTCTCTCCTTATTTTCGTTTTGTTTTTTTGCCTAATTCTTTCCTTAATTGCCGTTTTACTACCATCAAACTCTTAAAATTGGTGACGCTTCATGTTTATTATATAACAATACTACATCAATAATATAACTTGTTATTAGTAAAGCTACAAAAAAAATAATCAAGTAAACTATAATCACCCAAATTCCGAATTTAAAAATGAAAGAAAAATGGTTATGAAAAATATTTTACTTCATTGACGTAATGTACTTGAAATTTTAGCGTTTCTAGAATTAAGAAGGTACCACAGCATAAAAAATCAACTTAAAGACTTTATTTAAATGTAGTCCTCAAGTTGTTGAGTTGATAAATAGAGTACGTGCCAAGTTTCAAGAGCTTGGACTGATTTTGGATTAAGGAATTATTAAAACAGTTTTTGGAATCCAAATATAGCCACTTACGGGAAATTGTACTCATTTTTTTTTATTCTACAATTCTGATTAAATTGAGGTATAAGTTTCGATAAGATTATCCATTGACTGGGTTTTTAAAGGGAAACCAAAAAAAATTGTTAAGTTTCAACAAAACATTAACGTTACAAGATAGGACATTGGCGTGGATCTCTACCCAAAAAGTTCAAAGTAGTTTGATCTACTGCGCACACTTACCTTGACCAAGGTAGTTTGTGCGGTATCTCCCTTGATAATATTGTTGTCATTTTGGGAAAATGGTTACACATTATCATAAATTTGCCCTTAGTATTGACCAGGAACGAGTAAATGTACAGTTTAAATGAAGGAAAAAATCCACTTAATTTTCATCTCTTATTGGTTGCTATCACACTATTAACACTTCATACGCACAATATTTGTTACTCATATTGATAGATTACCAGTAACCAAAAATGTGCATCCCCTGACAATGATTATACTTTTTCTAATGTTAATAAAATACAGCTTATGGAAGGTAATGGTATGTTCCTGCCCAAGCAACTAATTTTTAAAAATAACAAAAGATGCTTTTCCTTTGTCAGGTGACTTCTATTTCAGTGTCTTAGGCATTTTCGTATAGTTAGATTTAAAAGATTACACAGGCCTGCAAGATTTTTTTCTTTGCAGTCCAATAGTCATATCTGAAGTTTTTTTTTGCGCTGAATCCAAATCCGTTGGCCAAATTGCCCTATCACGTCAGGATTTTGAGCAATTTTAACCTAAAAGTGCCAAAAAGCGTGTTGTTTGCCCTTTTGCGCGTTGAATATCTCAAAACTATGGAATGATAGGGCAAATCGGACACAATGATCTTTTTTAGCATGCCATAATCTACAGAAAACCATACCGAAAGCGTGAAATTTGAAAAAACTTTTTTTGTAATACTGAAAAGAAAAACTTCTTGGCGCAAAATCAACAATTTTTATCAACACAGAATATCATCGTTGCACCTCGTTTTTTAATAATTTAAATCAATAAAACTCATGTAATTGATGTTAATAAAGTCACCCATTACAAGCACATAAAGTTATGCTATGAAAATTAAAAACGGTGGACACAAAATGGTGTTTAATAACATGGGAAAATGATTGTTTCCAACTGTAAGAAACACAGATATCATTCTTTTGTTAAGGTCATTTTTTAATAGGTGGCACTTCTGGCAAAATATTTAGATGCATAGATTAAAATGGCCCACCGTGTATATACACAATTCATTGTACAATTAGGCGCTATACCACAGCAATTGTCATTCTCGTATGCTATTGTCAGATGACATCGCTGCTTTGATCAGAGTGAAAACTAATTTCGAATGACTCAATTTGTCCAAATTTCGACTTATTTTATTTTACTGTCTTCTTTCGTAAATGTATCTTAGCATATGTGTTGTTTAGCTCATGAAGTTGGCTGCTAACGACAAAAAAACACAGCACAATACTTGCTTTGTTGCAAACTGAGTTACTGATGGAGTTCACATTACGTGTACATAAATATACCACTGAATTCTTCTCCATTGAGTAAATCGTGCTGTGTTCTTATGAAAAGACTTAAGGTTGTTGATATAAAATAGAAATAATATAAATAATCGAAAGAGTAAGATTGTTAATTGGGTTAGTAAGGTTCCGTTTTGGCGGAAGTCTGTGACAGATGATGAAGAAATGATGAAATTTGATGATTTCAACCAACTGAATCGCTATTATTATTATTATCATTATTATTATTATTATTATTATTATTATTATTGTTATTATTGTTATTGCGAATCGATAAGAAAGATGAAATACATTTCAAGTGACAAGAAACAAATTTCAAAAGAATCGACATTTTGTGTCCACCATTTTGAATTTTTATAGCATAACTTTATGTGCTTATGATGGGTGACTTTATCAACATTAATTACATGACTTTTATTGATTTAAATTATTAAAAAACGAGGTGCAACGATAATATCATGTGTTAATAAAAATCATCAATTTCGCGCCAAGAATTTTTTCTGTTCAGTATTACAAAAAAAGTTTTTTCAAATTTCAGGCTTTTGATATGGTTTTCTGTAGATTTTGGCATGCTGAAAACGATCTCGTTGTCCAATTTGCCCTTTTATTTTGTAGTTTTGAGATATTCAACGCGCAAAAGGGCAAAAAACACGCTTTTTGGCACTTTTAGGTTAGGATTGCTCAAAATCCTGACGTGATAGGGCAATTTGGCCAACAGATTTGAATTCAGCGCGAAAAAATACTGAGGATACGACTATTAAATTGAAAAGATAAAATAATAACCCGTTCCTTGCAGGCTGGTGTTATAGATACAAGTTCAGAAAAAGATAAAAATAATTGCCTTTCAATACTTGATGATTCATGCGTACTCTTTAACAACTACATTGAATGCTTGTACCAATATATTTGTGTATACTTAGATTCTAATTTCTTTTGTGGCTTGCAATATCTAAAGACAACTGTAGTACATAATTAAAAACAAATTGAAAAATTTGTCAGTGTAGACTTCAAAAAGGATTAAGAATATCATCCTTCATATCAGCTACATAAATTTTTCAGAAAAATCGTACAAGACTTGTGGACTAACTCTAAGGACTATAAAAAAAAAATTATAACTTTAATAAAAGTAGAAACACTTTTTCAATTTTCACCCAAACTTCAAAAATTTATGCGTTGAGCTGAGAAGTAGTCAAAAGAATTTTTTATTAGGTACTTATAGGTCACAAAACATTATATTACTTAACGCTACAAGAAATCTTACTAATATATGAAGCAAAGTCGCTGAAACCGTTGTAATTGCTCACCACAAGAACTAGTGAACCGGTTTCACTGAAATTCTGCATACTGATTCTTTATGATTTTTTGATGGTTTTTGCATAGTTTTTTTCCTAAAAAAGTTAATAACAATAGCGATAAATAAGCTCAAAGTTTTTCGAAAATAAGCTCGCTTTGCGTTTTAGTTTAGTAAGATCTGCTGGGTAGCATCAAGGTAAAATTGAAGCCACCCGCAACCAAAGATAGTGAAGAGTAGTTTTAACATGCTCTATCAAGTAGACAATCATCGCAGTCAATCATTGGCACTACAGCAAGAACAGAGGAGTCCGTCATGCAGCTGGGTGTCCTGGCTACAATTAACACTTTTCTTTCATGAGCAAGCGAGATAAATCGGTTTTTACCCTGAATCCCCAAAATAAACGAATGCCACGAAAAAACAGGCGTTCAGAACATCAACGTCTCTAGTGGAATACCAGGAAACGTTTCTAGCCAGAGCACAACCTGCTACAGCACTTCAGAGCTTGTAGCACACGAAATCTTGAGGAAAACGGCCGTGAAAGACACAATGCAAAGTTACGATTGTATAAGATAAACTAGCCCGCTAGTCAACGGCCAGCAGCAAGCAACGGCCGCAGAGCGTCAGAGTGCTGGAAGAGGAAAAGGGAAAATGGCTTGCACTTGGGCACAATTATGTTTTTTTCTCAACATCAGACGCTCGAGGAGTATGACAAGTCCCAATAAAAAATGTATAATGGGATGAAAAAATTGTTTCCGAGGAAAAGTGTATTTTTGCATTATCAATGATTCTGTATTAATTGCCCTAGGTCCTGAATAAATTTTCTTTTAGAATGAAAAATAGCTTATAAGTTATAAGTAAAATGATCAAATACAATTTAAAAGTTACAATATTCGTTCGGAAAATTAATTAGTGGACCTCTCTCTTCTTTAATTTACGTAAAATGTAGCAAAATATTTTTTATACAGCAATAGATTATTAAATAAATAAAGTATGTTTCTACTATAACAACCGCTCGTTCCAAAAAAATTTTTAAACAAAAACTCCTTCACATGGCGCAGAATTATTAAAAAATTGTAAACAACCCACAAGAAAAAACAAAGAAAAGTATCAGGCAACGTTATAAGTCAAAAATAAATAAAATGAGCCGCGTCCTATTCTTTACGAATTATTGCTAAGAGGACCAACAAAATTTTTAAAGTTATATTATTCTTAAAACAAGAGTTTTTTGGGTATTAGTAAAATAATTTTTTGTTCATGAAATTTATTGCAACATGTAAAATATCTGGCGACATTTAAGGTAAATATTTTTTTTTAATATTTATTTATCAAGATGCAATAGTTGGTTCACCAAACCAGTTCCAACGTATAAATAATAGGTAAAAGTTCAAAAAACAAGTGGTCATACATTTTGTAAAACGAACATTTGAGTTGTCAACTCACATACAATTTTGATTATATAAGGAAACATTTATGTAAAAAAAAACATGTGATTCAGGACCCACTGCAATCAGTACAGAATCATCGATGATTAAAAAGTGCACTTTCCCTCAGAGACATTGTTTATTATCCTACTATAAATATTGCATTAGGATTTGATATATTTCTCGGGTGTCTGACGCAGAGAAAAAAAATAAAATTACGGTCAAGTGCAAGCCGTACTGTCCGTTTCTCTCTTTCCTCTCCCAGCACTCTGCCGCTCCGCGGCCGTTGCTTGCTGCTGGCCGTTGACTAGCAGGCTTGTTTATCTATATACAATCGTAACTTTGCATTACGTCTTTCATGGTCATTTCTCCCAAGATTTTGTGTGGGTCTTAGTCAAGTAAATAGACGTTTTCTACGTATTTTTTGCTTTTATTTTCAATGGTGAAAGCTTTTTCTTATCTGCATTACCACTCCCTAGATATAATCATTTTTTAATAAAAAAATTATACAACCCATGCACTTAGAAAGCTGAAACCTTTACCATCATTTTGTATAAGATCGAGAGTTACCAATTATGCAGACACTATACGCACCAGTTTATGTAAAACGTACTTTTACTGACTTCATTAATATATAATCAAACTAAATTAGTTAATACACAGTAAAAAAAAGTAAGATTATAAGTAAGCATTAAACTGTACAAAAAATAAAGTATCCGAGTTTACTACATTGGGCACACTTTTTTCTTTTTTTCAGTTTTTTTTTTTTTTAAATTGGTTAAAATAAAAAAAAAATAAAAATTCATAAAATTTAAAATTTGTGGCATGGTGATGTGATGTGACATCATAAAGTGCAAAGAAAACTGGAAGTACGTCATGGGGGGCAAGGTGAAGGGGTAAAATCAAGCAAAATCCACTTTCATCATTTTTTTTTTCTTAAGGTCATAGTCTAAAATCCTACATTTACCTTCATGCATAACACGCCTAGACAAGTATTACTTTAAAATTGTGATACCGGAGAACGTAACCCATACCCTGTGGCAGTTAAGTTTGGTGTATTACCATTGACCTACGAGACTAATTCCTCATGAATCTAAGAATTTTATCTTAGTCATTTCCCAAAATTTCAAGTACCGAATTTGATGAACTCAATAAACAAAGATAACAATTTATTTAAATAAGTATTTCAGTTAAACTCGTGTACTATTAATGACGGGTAGATGTAAGTGAAGCGCATAGTAAGAAATTTAAGTTTTACTGGGTGCCCTAAATTTTACAGTATGGCTAGATTGAATATAAGAATCGATTTTGTTAATTGTACTAAATGCTTGAACATGAGAAAAAAAAGTTTATTTTGAATTTGGCTCTGACTTTTTATAAAATTTAATTTGTGACGTGAAGAAATAGACAAATCTTTTGTTATTCATATCTGACTGTTTTTCAATGATTTATACTTAACAGAGTTAATATTTACATGAATTAAAGACGTAAATTATTGTGATGTTATGTTTCAAAAAAAAAAAATTGACAGTTTATGTTTATTATGACTGCTAAAATTTTAAATGTTGTATATCCTTAAAAAAAAATTTTTTTTTACTTCTTCCAGGTATTTCTGCTTGATTTGTATTAGCTTCTAACTGTACTACATAATTATTAATAATAAACAAAAATATACTTAAAGTTTTTGACGTAGTATAGTAAGGTAAAGTTAGGTTGCAATAGGTATAAATTTAACTGTGTATATTTAGCAATGTTGACATACCAATGTAACTGGTTATGGCAATAGTGAAGCTACATGATAAAAACACTTAAGGCCTTTACAAATTATAATGTTTTCCAACTACCGTTTTATTGGTGGCAGGTTTTTATTTTTTACTTTATCCATACCCCACCTGTTACTCTAAAATGCATGCAATCTAACGTATAAAACACGGTATAGCACGTCCGAATGAATTATGCTAAAAATTAAATGAGTTTGTAACCACCGATATTTCCTTGCCAGATGGCGCAGTGTGATAAAAAACATTATTACAAAACAGTTGATTTACTTATTACCGATGCTTCCTCACTTAAAGTGGCTCACCACCTTCGATAAAATTGTCGAAGGTAAACGTATTTGCAATAAAAATCATATTATGTTTTGTGGTATCATTGGCCAAAGCGACAAAAATTTTGACTTTTTTGTAATCGTTCTATGAACTTTAGCTCTTAATGACAAGACCATCGAAGTAAAAATAAAACTCTCAAAGATAATTGTTTTGAAACATTAAAATGCTCTTGTTGATATTCTGCTGGTATTCTTAGAAAGTTTGAGCACTGTATTAGTGTTTTAATTTGTTAAAGTGGGTAAAAATAGGGTGGTAAAAAATATCTCTTCAAGTTGACAGTGTCAGAAAAAAAAATTATTATTTTATATTTAAATACAAAAATAGGAGAAACATTAAGTTAAGTTTTTACTGAATCACAATGTAGTTTGGTGGAAAAAGCTCAAAGATGTGGCTAACAAAAAATATTAAGCTGCTTCCATGGCAAAACCTTGTCATTTTTAACCAAACTTAGAATATAATGAGATTAACACCGATGGCAATCAAAACAGTTTTTTAGCCATGTTGACTATCGGTCATTTTGATATTATCATTGGGTTTGATGTCTTTATTAAAATTAGCATGAGTTTTAACTATTTTAATGTTATCTAGCATGAATATGTTAATATTTATAAATGATCGAAATAAAAAGAATACAAAAATTGTCATTTATAAATGTTTTCAAGACCATCCAAGCAATTGAGAAACAAACTTTTCACACACCCTATACCTTAAAGCTTTCCCCACCCCTATTGTAAATGAGTGCAAATTTTCATTTTCATTTCTCCAATTATTGTACTTAGAAGTTAAATAAGAACTTTTTTCTCTGGCACTGTCAACTTAAATAAGTAACCTTCAGCACCCTATATTTACTAACTTAAACTAATTAAAACACCAACAGTGCTTACACTTTTCAAGAATACCAGCAAAACATCAACAAGAGCGATTTAATATTTCAAAATAATTCTCCTCCAGAGATAGTTCTCCTTCAACTTCGATGGTCTCATAACTTGGAGCTGAAATACGTAGTACAACTGCAAGAAAGTCAATATTCTTGTCACTTTGCCCAATGATACCACAAAACAATGTAATTTTCATTGCAAATACGTTAACTTTCAACAATTTGACGTTAAACATTACATACACAGCTCAAAACATTGCTGAAATTAATAAAAAAAGATCTTTGGCATATCTCATCCATACTTACATGCGTTATAGCAGTTCCATTAATAGCTACTCGTGGCGCTGGCGCTACCCTACCCAAAGCCAATACGTTTGAACTAGTTTCCCTCAGATTTTTGGTAAAAGGTCTACCTATTCTTAGCGCAGTCATCAGTACAAATTAACAATTAATTTAAAGCTGAATTAATAAGATATTTTTTACCTAATGACTTGATGAAATATGACAATCCCATTGATTTTAATCTTGGTTTGAGTAAAATAGTCCTTCCTTCTGTCAGATAACCATAAACAATGTTTAAACTTGCACCACTTATCTTGTTCATTGTTCAATCACGATTTGTTCTATGTGCTGATGTTGTTATTAAGAGTGGAAAATTTTTGCTGCGTTTTTTACAAATTGCTACAGAGTGTACAGAGGGCACAAAGTAAATCTACAGTTTGAAGAGAGTAAGAGAGAGAGAGAGAGAGAGAGAGAGAAATAGGAGGAAAAAGGGAAGAGAGGCTGTGAGGTAGAAGTACTAGAAGGGATGAAGGTATGTTAACTCTCCTGCATTTGTTTCAACTGTCATCAACAGTCTTGTAAAATCGAGAAAAAGTTTTGCTGATTGATCGAATCCTGCAAGAAATTTTATTGACAGCAAAAGTAAGATGACATTGTGTAATATTATGGTCAAGACTGATCGTTTTTTGTGCAATTATCCCATTATAACGATTTTGGAGAAAAAACACGTGAGTAGCCACATCAAATACCCAAAATTGCACTCGACTAGTACTGAGTAATAAAGTGAAACTCTCTCTATCTCTTTATTTCTACAAAGGTACACGTTTAATAATCTTTAAAAAGTAAAATACGGCAGTTTATTGCTTACAGTTAGAAAACATGCAGTGAGAAAGTTGTTCTGATTTTTGTTGGAAACGCCGGTGAACAATTTTATGTCATAATATTGTATAAAACACCTTTTAGAAGTAATTTAGTATAGAAAAATTATTGTCAGGGTAATAGTCGACAAACAAGCATGTAAACAGCGAACGTATACTTTGTCTGCTGCTTTCTTTATCCAATAACAAGTCGTCCAGTAAAAGTTCTTTTTAAATGAAATGGTGCGTTAAGTATCTTTTTTATTGATAATTAGGTAAATCAAGGTTGTAGAAAGCGATGGTCACATTTTTGGATTTCTAAGTGTACGAGTTCCTTATTTTTTTGTATCAACATAATTGTATTTTATGGAAGGTAATGCATATCACAAAATAGCTTAGACTATCTGAAAGAGAAGCAAAACATGAAAAGAAAAGAATTATATACTCAATTTTGACCAACACAAAATCTGGTAAAAACGTCTGTGGAAAACGTCATTCAAATAGACAATTGCGTATAGATTTACTAACTGACTAGTTGACAGCCAGCAGCAAGCAGCAGCCACAAAGCGGCAGAGCGTGAGGGGACGAAAAAGGGGAACGGCTAGTACGGCTTGCACTTGGCCACAATTTCGTTTTTTTCTCTGTGGCAGACGCCCAAGAAACATGACAAGTCCCATGAAATATTTATAATGGGATAATAAACAATGTCTCTGGGAGAAGGTGCATTTTCGTATTATCGATGATTCTATACTGCGTTTTGTATCACATCTTTTTTTTCTTACATTACTAGGGGGCTTCACTCCCTGCGCGCTCCATGCACCAAACCCTTAAATTATTTTAATTAAACATATGTCTTATAATTATTTAATCTAAATCTAATGATTCAATTTTGAAAGTCAATCTTAGCCCAAACGAATATAATGACGTCGATAATCCAGCGCTTGTCTACTTTATCTCATATGTACATTTAAATGTACCACCTTTTATCCCTCACAGTCAATTAGATTATAGCGTATTCTGTCGATAGTCACGTGACACTCTTTCTTTTAGAAGAGAGAAATTTTCTTAAAAAAATATAAAAGACATTGAATGTAAGTTGACAATCAAAACGTTTATTTTACAAAATGTATCAACACTTGTTTTTCTAGTGTTTTTTTACCATTCATACGTTGATACTGGCTTGTCGAATTAATTATTGCATCTTGATGAATAAAATCTTTAAAAAAATATTTACTGAAAAAAGTTTTTGACGTAGTATAGTAAGGTAAAGTTAGGTTGCAATAGGTATAAATTTAACTGTGTATATTTAGCAATGTTGACATACCAATGTAACTGGTTATGGCAATAGTGAAGCTACATGATAAAAACACTTAAGGCCTTTACAAATTATAATGTTTTCCAACTACCGTTTTATTGGTGGCAGGTTTTTATTTTTTACTTTATCCATACCCCACCTGTTACTCTAAAATGCATGCAATCTAACGTATAAAACACGGTATAGCACGTCCGAATGAATTATGCTAAAAATTAAATGAGTTTGTAACCACCGATATTTCCTTGCCAGATGGCGCAGTGTGATAAAAAACATTATTACAAAACAGTTGATTTACTTATTACCGATGCTTCCTCACTTAAAGTGGCTCACCACCTTCGATAAAATTGTCGAAGGTAAACGTATTTGCAATAAAAATCATATTATGTTTTGTGGTATCATTGGCCAAAGCGACAAAAATTTTGACTTTTTTGTAATCGTTCTATNAACATTATAAAATAAACAAAAATAAAATAATGTAAAAAAAAGTATTTTCTGCATTGAGTTACTTAAAACATCATAAAATAAACAAAAATAGAATAATGTCAAAAAAAATATTTTCTGCATCGATTTTAAAAACTTTTTACATCTTTAGGGAATACATATTCTTAACTTATATAACATTTCAAACAATGTGAAATTTCACTGTTTCTAAGATACTTTTTTTTTCTACATAAAAAGCATTTTACTTGTGCCAGTTTTCTTATTTAAAGCCTGAAAAAAAGTATCGGGCTATAGCGTAAAACAAAAAAAAAAAAAAATAAGTCACGTCCCATTTCTTAAGAATCATTGCTAAGAGTACCAATACAATTTTAAAAGTTAAAATATTTTCGAAGCGATAGTTTCTTCGAGTATTAGTAAAATGATTTGTTATTGACGAAATTTATTGAGACATGTAAAATATCTGGTGATATTAAACTAAGATATTTTTTCCTTTATTTATTTATGAAGATGCAATAATTGATTCGCTAGGCTAGTCAGTGTTTCCATATACCTAAGCCTTCTCTTGGGTGCTCTCAGCTAGTAGCGCAAGCGCAGAAGAACCGTGCTCTCTCTCTTTCACCGGACAGGTTAGCAAACTGTTTAATTTCTTAAATTAAATACGTTATCTGCTGCATCTTTTATTCAACAACAAGTCGTTGAGTAAAAGAACCTTTCAAGTAAAATGGTGTGTTAAGTGTCTTTTTTATAAATAACCAGGTAAATCAAGGTTGTGGAGAGCGATGGTTACATTTTTGGATTTTTAAGCATACGAGTTCTTTGTTTTTTTTTGTACCAACATGATTGTATTTTATGAAAGGTAATGCGTATCAAAAAATGGCTGACACTATTCGGAAGAAGAGCAAAAAAAAACTTCGATAAAAATGATCGTGTACTCGATTATGACCCACACAAAATTTTGAGAAAAACGTCTGTGAAAGACATCATGTAAAGTGACAATTGTGTATAAATATACGAGCCCGCTAGTCAACGGCCAGCAGCAAGCAACAGCCACCGAGCGACAGAGCGTGAGAAAAGGAGAAAGGGAAACGGCTAGTACGGCTTGCACTTTGCCATAATCTCGTTTTTTGCTCTGTGTCAGACACTTGAGGAATATAACAAGTCCTTACCAAAGATTTATAATGGGATAAAATAAATGTTTTTAAGAAAAAGTGCACTTTTGTATTTTTGATGATTTTTTATCAATTGCACTGTGATCCTGAATCACATTTTTTTTTAAATTAAAATTTGCTCATAAAAATATAATAGAAATCATTGTATGTAAGTTGGCAATGAAAACTGTAATTTTTTAATTTGTATCAACACTTGATATTCAAGCCCTTATAAACTAGTTATTTGTTGGGACTCCTTTAGTGTTGGGATACACTCAAGACTTTTTTTTAGTTTTCTTGGCTAGTAACGCAAATGCAGAATAACCGCACTTTTTCTCTCATCGGGCCGGTAGGAGTAGGGAAGCCCCCTAACCCAGCCTTTAACTGAAGCCTGCTCACTTCTTCCAAATTAAATACTTCTTTCGATCATAGCTACTTGCGTCTTTTGATAGTTGAGTGGACTAGTTCACTTACGCTTGACTCGGAGTTTGGTACTATTCAATTTCTAACCATGATTTTTTTTCTCTTATTATTATTCAGATTATTATTATTATTATANTTTCGTCTTAAAATAAATAAGCAAAAGCGCCAGCGCTTTCCTTGTAGTGTATCTAACTGTGATAATAGTTTCAGTGTGAATAAAATTATTTTTTATACTTTACTCTATAATGATAGTACTTTTGAAGATAATTAAATCAAGGCGTAAAACATAACCAAGTCACTACTTCAATATTGGTTGGCAGAGGAAACACTTCAGATAAGACAACCACTTATTATATGAATAATAATTATAATTATTATTATTGTTCTTATAATGATTATTCATATTATTATTCATGTTGTTGAAAATTGAATTAATATTTTTTTTCCTTTCTGTACGCTTCTTCTACTGCTCCCCACTGTCTGCAGCCACTTCCTGTGCATGTACCACTTGCTCAGTTTATTGTACCTTGATAGAAGGCTTTCTTTGGTCGACCAATTATAACCTTATACTTGTTCGAATATCCTTTGAAGTTGACCGATGAAAGTCCCTACGTACTCTCAATGTATTACTGCATCTTCACCGTTCAGGCGTCTCTCTTCCTCACTTCCTTATCTGTGGCCGCGATCTTTCGCTCAGTTCGGTCGATAGCTACCAAGCGCTATCGACGAGATCGCTTATACTAGATTTATTTAAGTACGTCGTTATATCAAGAATTTTGCGTGCAAAATTGTTTCAACAAGTGAACAAGTTTAACTCAGTGTTATAATAATTATGAGACAAAGTTATTCATCAATGTAACTAGAAAAGAAGAATTAGTGTGAAGTAATTTATTTGCATGTAAACTCAAATCTAAAATCTCTTTCTCACAGTCTCCTTCACGCAAGGTGTGGCCGTGTTGGCTATAAATCTTAATTATACAGTCCATTTAAAAGTTCAAACATGTTATTTTTATCATTATTATTGGTATCATTAATATCAACTATCAAAGACAAAATTAAATGCGCAATAAAAATACTAAAATTAGAAGATACTTTTTTCTAGACACCTTGTGGTAAGTATAGGGGCCCGTTTTTTTTTTTTTGTCAAGAAATAATGACAAAATAATTTTATCATTAAAAATTGATTGATGAAGCTATGACTTTCACTAAAAATATATTGAAAAAATTGAGTAACTTGAAAATAATTTAATAATAAATAAATAATTTTTTTGG
>NW_019379981.1:2428282-2462129 GCF_000648655.2 Copidosoma floridanum
CCATTCAAATAAATAAACAAATTACTACACCTCTAAGCAGTCTTTGTTAGGTGACTATCGATGTTACTCTGATAAACAACAACTATTTTTAATGAACACGGATGAGACAAGATCTTCCCAATTATCCCTTAAGTCAACTTATTTGAATGGTAACAAAAAAATCTTAGATTTTAAAATAATACCGTAAAGTGACATAAATTAATTAACTATTTTATACATTTTTTTAAAGTTTTGTAGTGTGAAGGTGAGTAAATATAAAAGTTATAAAATTCATTACATATAATTAAAATAAATCTAATTCCATGTATAAATACAAGTTTTTCAATTAAAATGCAATCGATACAAAACAGAGTAGTTATTTCACAGACACTAATTATTTTAAATTATAGCTTTAAATTAAAAAAATTTATATTTAATATTGCACTTTATTATAAACATAGATAAAAATTAATTTTGCATGAAATACAAAAATTATAGAACACATTTTAAACTTAATCAGTCTGAGGTTAACAAAATTTCCAAACACCTAATTTATTACAAGTTGCCTTGCATTTTGATTTCTAGATCGTCTGTTGAATCCCGTTTATACAATTGAGAGCAGAATAGTTTAAGGTATTCTTTCAAGATTTTTTAATTGATTGCATTAATACTTTTAATTAGAAAGTAACTTTGAATAAAACAAATTGCGTTAAGTAAATAATTATATCTCTTGTTCCATTTCTTAGGCTTCGTATCTGTAACTATCGAAAAAACTCTTTCCGCTTTGGCGTTAGAATGCAAAAACGATCAAATTGTTTCGATAAAAATTTTTAAATTTTTAATTTTTAATTCTTTATTTTCTAAGCGTGGATCAATAATTTTTTTCCAAAACTCATCTTCTTCAACATTGCAAAAAGTTGAATCATTTAAATCTAAACGTGATGGCAGCTGCGAAATTTCTCCCTTTAATAATTCACAATTAATATCTGAAAACAGAAAATAAGTCTGAAAGTCAACAATTAAGTTAGAATTCCGACTCCAAAATTCACTATTTAAGGCATTTGTAGGTTTAAAAAAAAACTGTTTGAAGCTTTCTATCGTTTTTTAAATAATTTTTTTGGATTTCGTTGAAAGCAGTCACAAAAAAATTCAAGCAGTTTTTTGAACTCCTACAGCACTTTGTTCTGGAAGACTTTTCAAAATGTTATTACAATCATTACCAACGGTCACATCCTTTATGGGGTTGAAGTTTTCATCTGCGCTTACCTTGTATTAAAAATTTTGAGTTATTTTTTTTAGTGTTGCATCGGTAAGAAATTAGAGCCCATTGCTACAAAAACTTTCGAACGTTTGGTTCCTCTTTTATTAATGACTAGTTTTTTAGTTTGAAAAAGTCCATTAGGCTCATTTATATCAAGTAACGTTGATGTAAAAAATGTTAATGAGCTATTACTGAATTATCACTTAGTAAGTTATAAATATAATTGGGAGAGCTTTTATTTTTCTTATCGTCACTTTCAGCATACTTGTCATTAAATTCATGTAAGGAAAAGGCTTTTAAAATTGATAAATTATTAAAAACTTGGCCAATAAAATAAAAAAGCGAAAGCCATCTTGTTGTGGATGATTATAAAACTTATTTTGTCGAAGTTTCTTAGAAATTTTAAAATTCTTTTAAGTTCTCCTATTTTTTAAGCTTATTAAAAAAGTATTAAAAGATCGTTGATAAAAAAGCCTGGCACTACGTTGAAATTTTACTGCAACTTTTTTTTGCAACTCAAACTGAAGTAGAACAAAAACAAGGAAACAAAATAAGAAAAGAAACTTACATACATACATATATATATATATATATATATCGATACATATGTGCACGGCAGCATTCACTCGTTCGCTTGCTTGCTCTTAATTCTACTACTAAGTATGTAGCTCAAATGGTACTGGTGGCAGACAGTAGTAAATAATAGCACCAATTTTTTTCGTCTTAAAATAAATAAGCAAAAGCGCCAGCGCTTTCCTTGTAGTGTATCTAACTGTGATAATAGTTTCAGTGTGAATAAAATTATTTTTTATACTTTACTCTATAATGATAGTACTTTTGAAGATAATTAAATCAAGGCGTAAAACATAACCAAGTCACTACTTCAATATTGGTTGGCAGAGGAAACACTTCAGATAAGACAACCACTTATTAAATAATTTCATTATAATATATAATATTTTATGTGAAAATTAATGTCTGTCCTTCAGAGTCAGATATTGTTTAAATTTTATAACCTATAAACCTTAAAAATGTACTAAGATACCTTTAATTTGCGTGCAGCTTTCTGCAGAACCAGTTGGGTAAGAATGGCTATAATAACAGTATTATAAAATTCTCTCTTAAAGCTTATAGGACTTATTTTAAATTCCAGCTCATATGGTTTTCTAAAGCAGTTATTTGATTTCAAACATAAACGGACCATATTTTTTTTTCGACGTTTTTTATTTAATGGCACGATAAAAGATGTTTTGCATTTGCTACATTTTGTCCTTCAACGTATTAATGGGATCCTTAACCTTTATAACTGGATAAATTTAATAAGCTTATGGAATATTTAATTAATGTTTTGACTGTATTTTGTGTCTACAGTTTAAACCATATATTTAGTAGTTCAGCTTTCAACCATTGTGGTACTGCTACTTATCGCCTAACACTACGAATATTTTCCATGATTTTGTGACGAAAATTCGTCATGTGCTGGCAAAAATACTAGCTTTTTAAAATCATGTTCACGACTTTTTTAAAATTATTATTATATTTGTGGCCTATTTACGAGAGCACCTTCAATTCCCATGCAATATCTGGGACTTGCTTATGTGGCTGAGTACTAGCCGTACGTAAAGTCTATGTTTCAATTCAGCCCCACAATATTCCACGATTATTATTATCATAATGTATTTCACGTTTTAAATTACATCAAAACGGCAAATAAAAAGTTACTGGACGCCTTGATCTAATTCTTTTCTATGACAATAGGCACAATAGAAGTAGTCAAAATAAATAGAAACGGCATTAATGAAGCCGAAATGGATGAAGACGAAGGAAATAGAGTTAAAAAGGCTAAATCAGAAAGAGAGGAGGTTGTACGTATGGTCAGACAGTGGCTAGAGAAATACATGATTCCTGCTAAAACTTTTGTTTATACAAAAGAGGCAAATCACGATTTTGATGTGCAATCATATATATTGCCAAAACATTGTGGTAATGCAGCCAGAAGAGCTTAGGAAGCACAACATGCAACATGTTTAAAAAAAATCAGTCACCCTATTCATTAAGGTTGATAAAGACATAAAAAATTTTTTCATTACAAACTTTGAAATATGATATCGTTATGATAATAGAATTAATTATTATGCTATATACATGTAAAATTGAGTCCAAGTAAGGAAATCTTTTCATCTATACAGGACACTAGAGAGGTCGTTCATGAATTGTTCTTTGATACAAATGATGTCTAAGGCTTATACCCGAGCTTCAAAACGTTTTGGTTCAAAAGTACACTCTCCAAAAAAAGCAGGAAGTCTGCACGTAGCAAGATCAGTAGGTAATTTACGCAAAGAGATTGTACAATAAAATTGATCATTTAAATGGAATAAAAGGGATTTGCAGAATGCATGTAATTAAAAATTTGACCACGTCTCCTGTTTTAGTCAAATACAATGAAGTTGTGTTGCAGAAACTCAAGTCTATAGAGGGTTTATTGGCCATGGGCTCATTCTGTAAAATGTCTGCCTCTGAGTTTAACCGTTGCATAAAATGTAAGAGACAACTGTTAGGCAGTTTTGCGAGCAAGCCCATAAGACCGATGGATGTACCTAAAGTTGTAGAAGAAACCAGTAACTATGTAAATGTGAGAGAGATAAGTGTGGACAAGTTGGCTAATGGTCAAATGTCACAAATGGCTTTTTACGAGAATCCTTCAGAATTTTACATCATAGAAAAATACTTGAAAATTGACAACCTTATTAGTAAGGATAGTTTCGAAGGACTCTTTGGGCGTCAGTACAAAGCACTGCAAGGAGTCATGGGAACAAATGCAAAGGTAGATGACATAATTATTAATGCGATTTCCTGCATACTTTCCCGAGATGTATCCACAAACGTGTACATTATATCCACAAAAATTAGTTTTTACATTTTTGGTCATTTGTCAACTGAACCACTGCAAGGAATGTAGGCACAACATACTATTGGGACAAAAGAAATAATGTATGTCATACCCTTTTTCCGTAACTCACATTGGCGGTTGTACGTAATTAACAAAGCTCTGAAAAAAGTGTATTGTACTTATCCTTATGAAGCCCGAAGTAGCGATGAGTTTCAACATTTTTTAAGAAAACCATGTTCTACGTGTACGAGTTGGTGGCACTCACTGTATGATGTACCTCATTCATTGCAAAACGATGCGTATGATTGCGGAATGTTTGTTATTTATGAATTGATTTATAACGCGCATTATATTAAATTCAATGTAAATTTTGACGCGGACTACTATCGTGTAAAATTGCGAAAGTTTTTATTTGAGAAAGATGATGAAACAGGGGAAGTTAATATCTACTGCTTCTGTGATACTAGTAATACTAGAATAGTCTGTGCTGTTTGCAACTGGTTTTTTTATCCAAATTATTACGGTAAAAAAGGTGAGAAGCTACAAAACTGGCAGGAGTCTTGGAAAAACTACAATTGTAGAATGTGCCAAGTAACATAAATTTATGTTAACACAAAGAAATACTCCTTCACCAAAGCAAGCCGCATTACATCATGCGTAATGTGAGGCTGACAAGGCGATAGCGAGGTTGTCACTTGGTGACTTGGTGTGCTTTTCGGGCAAGAGAAGCACGTTTGAACCCTACCTAAACCTTATCACTTTTGGCCTCATGGTCCAGAGCGTTCCGCCCTAATACGCATTGTAAGACGGTTATCTCTCCTTCTTTTTTTCTCTCGTACACATTATGACACCTCCTCTCTCTCTAGCTTTTTTTTCTGGTACAGTCTAGGTGAGCGTTAACGGTGTTCGAATATTAATCACCGGTTACACCCTGTTGAAGATAAAGAATTCAAGAAATGGACTGTAAGATTTAAATTTTAATTACTGCTTGAGAAGCAGCAAGGGGGAGAGGGAAGTTTAGGAAGTTTGTAACAATGACCAAGTCGTCTCTCACTTTATTAAGCACTGAACACCAAGCTTAACGAAACAAACTTATTTAATATTAATAAGCTCCTCTTTAAACTTAAAAAAAAAAGAAAATATAAAACGCTTAGAATTTATGAAAAAGTTATCAAAGGAAAACTAAAGCGACTCATAGCCATGCGTATAGCTTAGGGAGCAGACGTGAACTGTCTTTCAGAGCGCAAGAGTCTAGAAGTCTCACATGCACGCGCGCACATACATGCATACCAGTACACACATATTACCTTTTTCTCTCTTATTCGCGAGCAGTAATCAGCGGACTACCTTACATAAGCTTACGATCGTGAATGTACTTTAATATCCATTATTCTCCCCGACTTTGCTCATCTAAAGGGGAAGCAACAAAAAAAAATTGAAAATCTTTGATTTAAACTAACAGAAATTGATCAAACAATAATAAGAAATTTCAACTATTACAATAAAGCTTAAAAGAATATAAAGTAAAATAAACATCAATGGATCGCTAGCTTTATAATTAATTAAATTAAACGCAAATTTACCAAACTCTTTAAAATAATGGCTTACTTACTATGATAAGAAAACGCCTTCTCTTATACAAATGATTCATCATTCGTATGCAAGAGTATAAGTTTAGTCACTTGCCGCTCGAGAGTTGCAAGGGCTAAGCGAAGTTTAACAACGCGGACCAAACCATCTCTGCCAGGAAACACCTTCGCACGTCAAACAGTGAGAAACGATAGAACGAACAGATTGCCTACCTCAAAGCACCTAAAACTGCTGTCTCAATATAGTGACAGTGAGTTGCGTACCTTCATGAAGCGTGAGAAGATAATATTCATATATCATAAGGTTAACAAAGTGATTCGTTCGAAAGATGATGGGATGCTAGCTCAGGTTGGTGAGACACGATCGACGCAATTCACTCCCTGCTCGAAGTAATAAATCAATTAATACTGGTTTGAGTAGAAGGAGAGGACTATTTTGAGGTAGAGTGACGACAGTATCGCTTTCTCGGTTTGTTAGGTCCAGAGTATTCTTAAGGATCTCATATTCTGGTTTAAAATACAACATCTCATGATACTAAATGAGAATAAACCCAGCATTTTCCTCAGAACTTAAAACACGGCTTCCGATCTCAAGAAGACTACGAGTTCACAATCAAGAAAGGCGAGGATTAAAAACTGTTGTGTTCTTTTACGACCGCCGATAAAGAATAAGACGATAAACTTTAAAACAAAACTGTAGAATGAACTTCGGAGGATAAAAGCTCAAACGTGGGTTAGAGATAAACTTTATCTCATCAATTTCTCTAAGCCAATGGACCCAGCGTCTTAAAATGTCACAAAGAATCTCTGCGTCCCAGTCTATCTGCGCTAGCCAAAGGTCTTGCATAATAATTTTAGCATAAATAATTGTAGGAGCTAGCCAACTAAGTGGATCAAACAATTTTGCAGTAGTTGATAGTATGAAGCGTTTGGTCCAGTCTTAAAGAATCAAAGAAGCATTGATCTTGTAACGAAAAACATCTTCTTTAGGGTACCAAGAAAATCCTAATTTAGATACCAATGCTTCAAAGTCAGAGAATTGATGGAAGATTAGAGCTGAGCAGATATGGTGGAAGGCCATATAATACATTAGGCTTATTAGACGCCGATTTCCTAAGAGGGAACTTGCCAGTGTCAGCGGCTATGATAAGCTCATTTACCTTTTTTGTCGCAGAGATCATGTCATGCGCTCCCGAAAGAATATCATTTATATAGACTTCCTCGTTCAACACTACAGAAGCCAATAGAAATTTAGAAGCACAGTCACTAGCTAACTGCTTAATAGTTTGGCAAGCCAGGTACGGAGAGCAAGCGAGACCATACGTGATAGTATTAAGTTGAAAGCTTTTCAATTAAGCTCACAAATCTGATCTCTAAACGATGAGTTAAAAGCAACGATTGATCTCACGGACAAGAACCTGCCTAAACATCTTTTCAACATCAGTTACCAAGTCAAATTGGTAACAACGCTATCTCAATACTAAGTCAAATAAATTGGGAAGAAGGTTGGGACCGACATAAAGGAGGTCATTAAGAGAGATACCTTCACTAGTCCGGGAGGAATCATTGAAGACAGTTCTAAGTTTCGTGGTTGAGCTAAATGTCTTGAGGACTTCATGGTGAGTGAGATACGAATCAGTTGCAGAGGTACTAGCTACCATGTGACCCAACTTTTTATACGCTTCCATGAACTTGATGTAAGCGTCTTTCAGAGAAGAATTCTTGGCAAATCGATTTTCTAACGAATTCTAAATCGATACGGCTTGATGATGAGAATCTATCTGGGATCGAAGATAAACAGTAGGATTTTCTTCAAACGGTAGATCTACAACGTAACGTCCATCTTCTAATCTACTAGCTATTCTTTGATATAATAGTTCGCAGCTTTCTTCTTCGGACAAGAGAGTAGACTTGGGGCAAGGTACTTCCTCTGTCCCTCAAAATCTTCGTACTAACTGATTGAGCTCAACATCTTATGTTTAATGTTGTAAGCTAACAGTCAAATTAGTAGAATGTTTCGCTACGGAGCCAGATACGAGCCATCCCAGAGAAGTAGCGATGGCGATGGGATCGTCAACTCAACCCTTACGATTTTTTTAAAAAATTTCATGAATGTTGGCTTCTAAAAGTAGGGCAATTTTATCCGAACTTGTGAATTTAAGATCAGCTAGGTCCAAGCCAATTCAATGGCGAAAATTGCAATCGATCTTAACCAACGGTGGTTGGTAGAAAGAAGTCTTATTGTGGACTAAAGCACCTACCTTGAACTTAATCGAAGAGTCTAATCAAGATTGCATTTTGAAGTGGATCTTACTTTTAGGAGAATCAACGGAAACTTCACTAGTCTCATTGAGCTTCATGTTACTTTTTTCTTTTTTAAGGCCTAATAAGTTACACAACGAACGAGAGATTATCGAAACCTGCGAAGCTTGGTTGATCAGAGCTCTAGCTAGCAGTCTAACACCAGTAGGTCCAATGACGTAAACTCTAGCAATAGATAGCTAAACTCCAAGTCCTTTAGAGTGAAGATCGGAGTTTAATGAGTGGAGTCTCTATCATCACTAGACTCACAACTCTTAACATCAGCACAATTATTAGAAGAATCCGATAAGTCAATCTTTGGTTTGAAGAGATCACTGCGTCATAATGAGTGATGCTTCTTGCTACGGATAATGCAGGATCAATCAGACATACAATCTTTAGCCAAGTGGTGACTAAAACAATTCAAACATAAACAGGATTTGAAACTCAGGTCTCCTTTTTTATTCAATGGCTTGGACTTGAAAGAAGGGCGCTGATAAAGGGGATGATTACTATGACAATCAGGACAAGATGACAATTTTGCTTCTGTAACGTGAGTAGATCTCTTTAACCTATCCCCTTTAGAGGCACAGACCTGAGCCTTAACATTTAATGACTCTAATGTGATGATTTCTGACTTAATAAAGTCTCTAACTTGGTTTAGAGTGGGTGCGGCAGTAGAATTACCTAAGGATCGTTGCCAATTTCATTTTGTGTTATTATTAAGTCTATCAACTATCCAGGCAATGTAAGAATTAGTGGAGTCTAAGTCTCTACCTAAAGTAACTAACGAATTAACTGAGCTAACAATCTCCTTTAGTATGTGCTTCAATTTAGCACAAGAATCGAGTTTCATAGGTTTACAATAGAGGATCATCAAAGTATAAGAGTGAACAACACGACGCTGACTATCAAAAGTGTTAACGAGAGTACCTTAAGCATTCTGATATTGTTGTTCAGTGACAGCAATACCTTGAATTAAACAAAGCGCTTCTCTAGACAGATGCGCTTTTAAGTGGTGAAATTTAATGATCGCTGGAACATCTTCTCTTCGATAGACTAAAGCCCTTAACAGATCACGAAAGTGTTCCCATTCAGAGTTATTTCCAGAAAACTAAGGCAATTCAATTTTTGAAAGCAAAAAATTTGCTCTAGCAATCGGAATAGGAGCTGGTGGAGCTGGGAGGAGGGGGGAAGGTTAGGATTTGGTGAAAATGATTCAATAAATTCTAAAAAGTCTCCCTTTACGATAAAATAAGCATCGATAGAGAGATTATACAACTTTGAAGTAAAATACTTGTGGGTTTTGTCTAATTCATCTTATTTGAGAATTTTTGAATGAGCTAACTTTAAGTTAGAAAGATGAAATTCCACTGCTTCCAAGTAGGAACGAGCTTTCCCTTTTGTCATATTAGGTTTACCGAGCTTCTTGAAAATATTGAAAGAATTAACAATTCTCTAGGCTCCACAACAATAGGGAAATAAATCACATAAACGATAAACTTCGAGAAAATTAAATATCTATCCTGTTTTAACACATTTGAGGCAGTGATAAATATTTCCTGACAGAGGTATTCGGTTTTACTCAGTTAACCATCCACAACTTATTCTAAAATCAAACGAAGTACTTTACAACAGTGCTAGATTAGCTTCTGTTTTTTTAATTATTTTAATTATTGTTAATTATTTAAATTCGAGATGCAATGATCGCAACAGTACGCAAACAAAAATGATACATTCAACAGTCATACCTGGACGTCCTCTTACTTAGTAGACGACTGACAACTTATTCAGTGTGATGACAAGCAAAATCGAGCGTCCGTTAACAGGTGAGACCCCTCGACGTGGCGACAATCGAAGACACAGCTTACGATGGATTGGTACAAAGGCGGCTATTGTGACTGTAGATGCGATGATTGCAGTGACTATTGACGCAAGCGATGACAGTAGTTACGTACTAAAATTTACAAATCGAACGTATATTAGTAAATAATAGTAATCTAATAGGAGAAACACAGTCTCCGCTGGTGAGTTTACGTCTGCAAGATTGATACAATCAAATTCAAAGACAAAGGTCACGCAACGCTAAACTCTAAACAAAGATTTACTGGTACTATTATATAGAGCGGTGCGAGTACGAGAAAGGTAACAAGTGCTAAGGATATACTATGTGCCTGTATATCTCTTTGAAAACAACTCTTACGTGTACTTTTTACTGGGATTCAAAGACCAAAACTAATACGTATATCTATACGTATGCTTAACACAAAGCAAGCGAGCGAAAGCAAAACAACAACACGAGGCACCCAGCACGCACCGATCTACTATAACAGAGCTAGAAAGAGAGAGACAAGATGCAGAGGTCAAAGCTAGCCAAAGTACGTCCTTTGAAACCAAATTAAAATGGCTGCCACTCGATGCACAACTAAGTAAAATGACGAAAAGAGCCGTTTAACTAAGGCGACTTGCCCCACTCCACTACTACAGATCCAGCTCGAAGGTCAAACGTTAAAGATAGAGACTTTAGTAATGGACTGTATGATTTAGATATCAATAACCGCCAGATAAGTAGCAAGAGATAGAGGGAAGATAAGAAAGTTTGTAACAATGACCAAGTTGTCTCTCACTTTATTGAAACACTGAACACCAAGTTTAACGAAACAAACGTATTTAATAATAATAAACTTCTCTTTACACTTTAAAAAAAAAAAAAAACATCAAACGCTTAGAATTTATAAAAAAGTTATCAAAGGAAAACTAAAGTGACTCATAGCGATGCGTATAGCTTAGTGAGCAGACGTAAACTGGCTCTTGGAGCGCAAGAGCCTAGAAGTCTCACATGCGGGCGTGCACATACAATCATTTCAGTACACACATATCATCTTATTTTTTCGTATTCGTGAGCAGTAAACAGTGGAATACCTTACATAAGCTTACGATTGCAAATGAACTTGAATATCCAATACACCCCCGCCCCAGTAGATTTGTACCTCTGCGTCTCTTCTTTGCATGGTCGCTTGCGAAACGTTGGAAGGAGGAAGAACAGGGTGAGAGTTGGAGAAGAAGTATAATTACTTATGAAAGAATGATTAAATGAAGTCAAAAGGAACTTTTTAACTTTTTCTTAGGCTGTATGGCCTTTTCTCAGAAATGGATAAAACAAAACACGAAGAGAAATAATGTTAGAAGTTAATAAGAAGTATAGAATGTTGCATGAAGGATAGAAAAAACAGATGAAATAATATAAAAAAAAGGATCGGAACGCGCAACTAACAGGCTAACGCAGCGGCTTTCTTCAAATGCCCATGCTTGCGCTTTCCTCACACGTTGATTGGCAGCAGTTGGTCTATTTTTTTCTCGGGATTTGATGGTTCATTGGCCTGTACACTAGTGTGTCTAGGTAGGATCTCACGTCTTAGTCTAACAAATTCCATAGCATCGCTAGGCTTTACAGTGTCATTTAATGACGGAATATTGGCCCTCTGGGTTGCGGGAGGCTTTTTTCATACACAGTTCTGACCTCTTTTTCCAGACGTGTCATCGCAAATACTTTCCGCAGCTACGCTCGCTTATGATGGGTCACGCTTCGCCAATTTTTCGCTCTCTTATAGCAGTAGGGGTGGCTCTACAACTTTGTTGTCTTCTTTGCTTCCAGAAGTATCTTTATCCAACAAGTAGGCCTTCAGTTGTTGCACATGAACAGGGCCTTCTCTCATACTTTTAGTGTTCATTAAATGGTACGAGTTGGTGATCGTATTCTTATGAATAGTGTAGAGTCCGACGAATTTTGGTGCCAGTTTAGCCGTAAAATCTTTAGTAGCCAAGGACAGAGCTCAATTTTTTTTTTAGACTTTATCACCTGCTTGAAACTGAACATCATGCCGACGTGCATTATAATACACAGCTTGTTGCTCTTGGGCTCGTCTCAAAGCTTTGTAGACTTCTTTATGCAAGAGTTAAAAGCGTGTAGTTTGATTTTTCCACTCATCAATGGCCTTGCGGAAGTTTATCACCGTATTGTATGCCTGCAGCTTAAAAGCATTTGGAGCAAGAGGCTCATGGTCGTTGTTGAGCATGGCAAGGCTCAAGCCTGTGGACTGGTGTTTACTTGTATTATAGGCAAACACGAGCTCTGAAAGCCTTATGTCCCAGGTACGGTAGTCTTTTTTGATGAAAGACTTAATCATTATTTTGAAGACCCTGTTGACTTGTTTCACTGGGATTATCTGGGGTACTATGCAGCCGTATAGCAGTGTGCAGTGCTCCATTTCTGCAAGTAGTCGTTAATCAGGTGGTTTTTAAGCTCCGTTTAATTATCGAAGAGAAGCTCCAGAAATACACTGAATCCACAAATTATTTTTTCTTCCATGACGGTTAGAACAGCCTTTGAATTGGCTTTTTGCAGAGGTACACACTCGATTCACTTATGAGCAAATCTTTAAAAATTACAATATACTTGTACCCGTGTGGGCTGCGTAGCAATGGGCCCATAATGTCAGCTAAAACTATTTGCCATGGGCCAGGGATTATAAATCTGCCCATCAGCCAGGCTGGCAACTTTTGTTATACTTTCAACTGCTGGCAAACTCGGCACTTTCTCACGTGCTTAGCAGTGCTTTGCACTGCTCCAACAGTAAGCTCTTTCTGTTTTTTGTATGATCGTGAGAGCACATCTTGCCCGTAATTTAGGGCGCCTTTTCGATGCTCTATCTCAAAATTATAGTTCTGCAGCACAAGCGCCCAGCGTGAAAGTCGTCCTGTCAGATTGTGCATAATGTGCAACTAACGGAGGCTACAGTGGTCCGTGATGACCCTGAAGTGACTTTTTTCCACATACGGGCGAAATTTGTGGATAGATCAGAGCACAGCGAGACATTCCTTTTCAGTTACGCTATAATTTTTCTCAACTGGTGTCAAATTACGGCTAGCGTACTCGAGCACTCGCTCCTGCGCATCAATCTCTTGCGTGATCACGGCACCAAGTACAACATGATACAAAGTGGTATCTGTTCAGATGATGAACGGTGTGTCGACAAGGGGTCTCTGCAACGTCGGTGCAGAGGCTATAAGAGCCTTGGCGTGCTCTTAAGAATTTTGTTGCTTTTCAGTCCATTTGAACTTACAGTCTTTCCACAGAAGTTAAGTCATAGGATCAGTGACAAAGGCATAATCAGGCAGAAACTTCCGGTACCTAAAAGATATGCCTAAAAAGCTACGTAGCTGCTTGAGATTCTGCGGCGCCAGATAGGCCACCATCGGCTCAATCTTTGTTGGATCAGAGCAAAAACCTTCACGGTTTACAGAGATTCCTAGTTAGCAAACTTCGTCGCAACAGCACTCACTATTATCTCTATTGATTGTAAGTCTCGCGGTTTTCATTCCCATTAACACGTGCTTATGCCACTTTAAGTGCTCGTTGTAAGTCTCGATGACAACAATGGTGTCGTCAAGATAAGCTTAGGCAAAGGGCTCGGGTGGAGGACCAATTACTGTGTCGATTAACCGCTAAAACATGCCTGGGGCATAGCTTAAACCGTAAGGCACTTGGCAATAATTGAATAAGCTCTTTTCCGGCACAGTAAAAGCGGTAATCTTGCAGGCATGCTTGGCCAACGGTATTTGATGGTACGTGCTACTCAAATCCTGTATGAAGATAAGCCATGCTTTGCGAAGATTGCAAAGAATGGTCTTCAAACACGGTAAGGAATATGCGTCGGATTCTGATACAGCATTTACCTTCCTATAGTCGACACAGAAATGGTTATTGCCGTTTGACTTTTGGATTATCACGACGGCGCTTGATCAGCTACTGTCTTATGGCTCTATCACTTCGTTCTTAAGAATTTTATCCACCTGCACGTTTATCTCCTTCTGTATTTTTTCTGACACTGGGTAATAACACTATTAATTTGGCTTTTTTGTGGTCAGCTCAATATCGTACTCGATCCACGAAGTACAGCCAAGAGGTGCCTCATCGCGTTTTAAGCTGTTGAATAGCCAGCAGACTTGCTCCTTTTCTAAAGGTGTCACGTTGGCAAAGCCGATTGAAGCCAGTTAAATTTCACTTCTTGATTAATTTGCGGTGATCTCAAGGTCAAACTTCTCTTTCCCTCCAAAAAATTAAGCTGCATACGCATCGAAGACTACCTGAAAAGCTCTCATAAAGATCACGCCTAAGTAGGAACCATCCTTTATGTTAAGTAGGATCGCAACTTTTACATCCATCGTTTGCCCTCCAAACTCTATCAGGAAGATCACGCAGCCTTAACATCAGGCTACACTGATACCCGTAAGGTCAGCTCCTTGACCGTAACTGCGGCTCAGGACACGGCTGCATGCGCTGGCTAACTGCAAGCCTATCTTGCATACACTGTTTTGCTTCACATTACTGTCTACAACGGCTAAATATCTGTATCTTTGCAGCATTAGTGAAAGCCAGCATCAGACCTTCTTTTTTTAATTTTGCCCTCGGATCTCCCTCTGGAGGACCTTAGGAGAGAGGGATGGTTGGGTGCAAGAAACGCTTGCAAACGAGGATTGTTAGTTCAGGGATAACTCCCTCACTTACGCTTCCTGGTTGGCGTTTCCCAGATTGCAGGGGCAATTGAAAAAGCGGTCTTTTATGGAGTTACAGCCATAGCACCTTGGTTTACTTGTCGTGCTCTTGGCTGCAGTTGCGCCTCACCCTTGACGCTTTGACTATTCTTGTTTTAAATTCTCTTCGTTATCACTGCTATGGTCAGAGTCACTTTTTTCCTGCGTTGCCTGAATAAATTCCTGGAGTAGTTTCTCATTGGTGCGTCTACTGGCTTCTTGTTCAATGAGTGATTTCTGGAGCAAGCTCAGTTATGTCAGCCTGTTAGCCGTTGTCTTTGCATCCACGGTACCAATTTTCAGAAATGGCTTCGGTTTTTTTGCCATAGGTACTATTTTTAAACAGGTTAACTCTGGTAGCGAAAAATACTCTGGCGCTGGAAGTTCTTGAAAGGTTTCTTTGACGTGTAATAGTCGTTTGGCCTTCATGGCTTGAATTTGCAGGACCTATAAGTCACACAACTCATACCGTTTAATACAGAGCTGTAGTTTTGGTTTCATATTGGCAATCAGCAGATTGATTCCTGCTTCCACGTTTATCAGCGGTTATAATCAAAGCAGCATCGCTGTTAGTTGCGTTGGATAGTTTTTGGCTCGCTATCGTGTTGTCTTTGCATGAGCGTGTCTTGTTTTAGATGGAGCTGCAGTCCCTGGCCAATGTTGAACCACTTTTTTGCTGCAGTCAGAGACTCAGTGCAGATTTTTCATCTCGATTTCTCGTTGCAAAACTGGAGAAGTGCATCGTCGCTGAGAAGCGCAGGTCCCACTCGAAGCATCTCATCATCCGAAAGATTGACGAACTCTCAGCATTCCTGTACTTTTATATAAAAGCCGTCGAAGCTCTCTTTTCCTTTTTTTGTGGACTTAAGGTCCCACTTTCGCACTACTTGGACCACATCGCTAATTTGTTTTTTAATGTTGAAGCTGCTGGTTGCTTGAGCATTACTTTAAGTTGTCTACCTCTCCTCCTAATGTCCTCCCCCTTTGGTCTTATGACCAAAACCCTTGCTATTTAAATTGTACTGCATGAAGGTGTCTTGGAATTGTACTTTATTACTTTTTTCATCTGTGAAATGTGCTTGATTTGCTGCTAATATCGACGAATTTTTGAGGGGACTATTGATATTCATCAACTCTTTGTACCTTCTTATTTCTCTTTCTTGGTCATCTCAGACAAGGTGCAGATCGTCAATTTACTTTTTTACCTGTAAAACTTCGTTGGTTAATTCTGTGGGCACATCAAACGGTTCACCACCATAAGTCATGAGCCGAAAAACTTTTTCTTTTTTATCTGGATTGAGGTAGGGCCCTTTTTTCTAGAGATATTTTGGAATTCGTAAAAATGGTGTTTTTGTGATTTCAGTGTGTCTAGCCATCTTCCCTTGATTCACTATATTATCGTCGATAACTGTTTCACAAGTACCAGCTACTTTCTCGTAATGATAACTTTTAGACTTCTCGGTGTGATCCACTTTTATTTTGTAGATACGGTGTTGATTTTCCTGCACTGCTTTTGCATTTAAAAGTTGTGGTGGGTGAAATTCTTCACTATTTTTCCTCGCACTTCCCTGAGGTATTTTGAGCTCTTTGTCCAATGTAGCTTCAATGAACGAGGAGCGAATGGCACATCATCTAGTCCTACCTTCGACCAGATCGATTTCCCTTATAAAATCATAGGAAATATACTTTTGAGATAACCAGCATGCTAGTCTGGCACCTTTCTTGATTCTTGAGCTGTCCGAGCGCCGTTTTAAATTTTTTTAAAGGTAAATCGACTTGTGACATCTAGGCAATAATTTTCTATGATTTCTTTGGCCTGTGGCCCGTCGTCAATCATCTTTGTTAACTCTACGGTTAAACATTAGTTAAACATAGTTAATAGCTCTTTCAAGGTGGCTCCAGTGGCCTCAATGTTAAAATTATAAATAACCCAACTGAGGTTAATAAAATTAAATTATATTCTTGGAATTCCCATCTTTCTATTCGTATAAAAAAAAATGAAGGTTGACGATGAAAATTGTAAGAAATCATGCTTACAAAATCGTAGTTTTTAGACGGGTTAGATAGGAAATGCAAGCTTACGCGATATACAACCTAATGCTGCACTTATATAAATAACCCGTAAGGTGTAAGAAATATACTATCTTGTATATATTATTACGCAGTTTTCGATGACATGAGAAAAGTGTCTAGTTATCGAACAAAATCTTTAAATAATCGGAGACTAACTATACAGTTGCGAGTGCAAGTCAGCTCTCAGCTGTCTGCATTCTGCAGAGTACATATATATAGGTATAACTACAGCTGAGCAATGTTGCCACATTCTCGAACTTAGGAGCGTACCGTAACAATTCATTAATTAGGGCACCATAAAACTTTTTTGTTTTTTTATATTTACTCACTAAAGTAACAGATAAAATGTAGAATATGGCTTACAACAGTCTCTACGATAATTTTATACCATATTTTAAAGAAAATAATGATTAATTTTTAGTCTCCCCATTTTGATACGGCACTAGGCACTGGAGCCACCTTTAGCTGTACAGTTTAAGTAAAAAAGAACGAAAATCTGATTTGAAAAAATCAACAAATTTTGATTCCTAAATAGAGATTTAATTAAATCTTTATGCGTAAAAACTGTACCGCTCACTTGTGTAGAGTCTATGTAGTACAGAAACAGATAAATACAATCGTGTTTGTGTTTATCTGCCTACACACAGCTACTTATCTCCGCTTTTATGCACATGGTCAACAAGGTGTTCAGCCAAGCGCAATGTTCCTTAAAGCCAAAAAGTAAGCTTGTACACCTTGATTTGGGCTTCGGCAACAAATCTTATTCATAGTAAACAACAAACAAAAAACGTAGTAAGATAACGTTAAGAAAAACGATTTATCAGAAAATCCAAATCAGCTGTTATATAAAATCAGATCAACAATGAAAAGCCCTAGCCAAGGGACTATATACGGGTAACGAACGTACACAATACATAAAAGCTCTCGTTGACGAACAACAGTGAGACACGTGCTCGTGCCCTCAGTGACCAATCGACTCTCTCTATCTCTCTCTCTCTCTCTCTTGCCAAGCCCACATGTAAACACGCACAACCTTGACAAATCCCAAGCGTGCACACACTACATTTTATTATGTTAAATCAACTAACGTGATATAACAGAACGTTAAATTTCAGTAAATGTAATCAAAAAAGTGTAAGGCATCTGCCGAGGACCTGATACAAACCACAAGGTCAGACGCCAGTTGTAACGGGGCATTTATACTCTCTTACAGCTTTAAAAGCCAGTAATTTATGCAAGGAGTACTCTGACCAGGACTGTGCTTCCCATATACCCTCGGAGACACAATCACGGAACAACATGGACGACGAATCCATTTTTCCTTGCTCTCATCCGCTTGCTGAGGGGCCAACTCAGCTCTGGCTTAACTCAAGATGCTCGCGCGTTAGTGTTAACGCATAAGCCCACGTAAGCGACAACAGAAGGCCTATTCTTGGCTGACAACTCTCTGTTGGACGTTAAGATCTCTAAAAAAATCTCGTGAACAAAGAGTAGCCAGAAGGGCTTCGTACATGGAAAGGCTCACGCAAAGAAAGACACAAACATTTAGTGATCATAAGACTGGAAATTATATTAATTCCTCTTGTACAAAAGTATATGTGTGTATGTGTCAGTGTATTAAGCTCGATCGCATTAACAGCAAGACACGTGCAGAAAGGAAAGGCTTAATTCTTGGAGCCAATAGCACGCAATCATTTGACCAGGCACAAAGGAAAATTACGTAGTTATCATGATTTTTGCGCACGCACTGCCATTACCTGGCTTTTTCTAGCCGCGTGTTGACGCTTGTTGGCCAAGCAGATGATCTCTCAACAGTTATCCTTGGCCTGGTATCTTGCTGGCAAGTCGTTTGCTCGCAGGCGTGAGGTGGTAGGTGCTGACAAGGCGAAGGCGAGGCTGTTCCTTTATGACTTGGTGTACTATTCGGGCAAGAGTAGCAGGTATAAGTCCTACCTATACCTTATCCCTTTTGGCCTGATAGTCCAGAGCGTTCTGCTTTAATACTCATAGCAAGACACTTGTCTCTCTTTCTCTTTCTCTTTCGTACACACCCCCTCTTTCTCTTCAGCCTTTCTCTCTGGCGTAGTCTAGGTAAGCGTAAACGGCATTGAGGTATTAATCGCATGTTACAAACTATATACCTATGGACATGATTTTAAATATTGTGTTATGTAAATAAAGTCATGTCTTTAACTAAATCGTATAGAGATTTTATTTTAATCGGTAATAAGCTATTAGAGTTGAAGATAAGTTGCAATTATATAAGATAATAATATATGACCTATCACTAAGAATTAATATGATGTAACATTTTATTCAAGATATCTGCCCACTCCAAGTCAAACATCCCTTTGTTCTGTCAATAACAAGCTACTGTTATACAAAATAGGCTCTAAATCTTATAAATCACTAACTTGTAACGTTTCAGCACAATACTACATACAATATAATATATCTCATTTCAGTGACGTCTTCATCCTTAGTCACATGTAAATCCTCCTTCAAATTGTCCTTGATTTTTAGTATTTGTAGTGTACATACAAAAGTTTACGATATTATTAAGAGTTAAAAAAAATTTCTGCATTTGGTACTGTTCATTAAATTAAAATTAATTTTTCTATTGTCGTAAAAAAAGGGTAAATGTTTTTTACAATCTAGTATGTTTTGAGATTGAATAAACATTGTAATGTCAAGAATAATGTAGATTTTGGACGTTTTTATTGACTTACCTATATTGTGAAAAAAAAAAAATTAATTACAAGTTGAACTCCATGCAAAGTATTTGAGAACTAAATACTGTAAAAAAAATTTTTTTTCTACGCTTTTTTTTTATCCAAGTATTCGAGTTTATTTTTATAACTAAAAGAGAACTTGCTTTTTACCAACTGAACTTACTTGCTCAAGCTCGTATTCATTTATTTCTTATAATTCAAAAATATTGATATTTACTTATGATAAGAGCTTACATCCCCTAAAGTTGAAATAATTATCATTTGTAACTAAGAAACAGTTAAGCTTCTAATTGCTATCTCAACTCCTCTCATGAGTCACATAGTCATGTATGTATCCTGTAGTTTTCTGTTGATTCAACATTCCATTGTTTAGATAATTCCAAAGTATAACTAATTGTTCGACAGGTAACTGCCACTTGCAATATTTCATTTTTATGTAAGTAACAGAAAATTGTGCCCCGATGAAACTGATCCTCCAGAATATGACTATGGGAAACGGGGGTATTATCGCGGTTTTTTTTTTAGTGGTTGGCTTTAACCCATTGTCTAAGAAAATCAGTGCTTCAAATCGTTGTGATTTTTTTTATTATTAATGTTGGACTCAAAAATAATTGAATTTCCCTTTTATAAATGTATAAACTCATGAATATCAACTTAAAAAGAGGTTTTAAAGTTCAGTTGTCAATACTGGTATTATTGCGGGTCTTTATATACATTATTGTGCACGTATTGTTGTGGTCAATTTCAATGCTAAACCAACTGGGTATCCGCAAGAATACCATCATAGGGAAAGAGGTTATGTATGCACCAGTCATTGTGGACATAATTTTTTGTTGTGTAAATGTAAAGTTTCTAAGACCCTTAAGGAACTAAAGTTCAATGAATAAGGTCCTATATAAGTTGATTTAATGATTTGAAGTGTTAATTACCATTAAGTCATCAGTTCAATTAAAATACGCCAAAAAAGTGCTTCAGCCCTTACTTGGCTGAGAAAAAAAAAGAAAAAGCTGTAAATTATGAAATGTATGTATAATATTTATTACAGTATTGAAAAATAATATTTGCGAAAGTCAACTGTAATGTGTGTGTGCAATAAAATAAACTGCATGTGCTTTGCATGATAAATATATCTATACAATAGAAATTCAATTAATTTAACAAATTATATCGAGTTGCTATGTATGAAACTTAATTTTTAATAACGCTTAAGTAGTGTGCTGTTCTTGTCAGGAGGTTAATAATAATTGACACAAAAGGATCATTGTTTTAAATAAAAAGTATAAGAAAAATAAGAAATAATCATTTAAATACAACACATGTACCTCTCTATCTTAAAAATATACATGTTTTCCTATACATAAGAATTTTTTGTATTACACTACATGTGGGATCGTTATCCGTTATATCAAAAACTTTCTACAGTAAATGGTTTTCCAAGAATAAGTACTGATTCAGAAATTAAAACTTATATTTCTGTTAAAAGATACAGTAAGAGTTATTTTAATGTTACGTATAAGTTTTCTTATCGATAAAATCGAGAAAATTAATAACATGTTTTTTCTTTTTTTTTTTCTAAGATAAGTGAGAGCTAAAGCATTTTTAATGCATGCATTAAAAGCGTAAAGTGATGACTTGGCAACTGACTATGTAAAAATTGTTCATATTACTATATATACTCCTTACATGCATGTGAAAAAATTAAAAAGTGACTGTGCATGCAAACGATATTGTCAATTTTTTAAATATCGATCTTTGCATTTATATTTTTAACCTCAGTTCGTGCATCAGGGCTGGAAACGTCGTTTGAGCAACAAGTCGTGGCATGTATATATGTATGCAACAGTCATACATGTATAGACAGACACAGAGAAAGCATCGACAAAGCGCAAGAGGGTGATAGAAAAAGAACCAATGCCTCTATAAGATTTATATCGGCTGTATATTACATATAAGTGTACCATGCCAGTTGGTGCGTTTTATTCTTGGCTACAGTCTACGCGTTTGGAAAACGGTACACTATTTATATAGGCTGTAGCTTACATGAGAAAGTACCTATAGTTTAATGACCGTAGTCCACGGTTACTGTTCTTGCGATCGGAGCATAGAGTGCATTGACACAAAAGTATATAGTTTGATGCTTTTAACACTAGTCTTCTCTTATCGTTGATTATTTTCACATGCACCATGAGAAATATGCATGACTTTTCCCTCCGTATAGTTAGATTATAAGTAAAAATTTGTTTCAGTATTTTGGGTCCGTATTTTTGGAAACATGAGTTTGCATTTTATTAAGCTAATATGTTTCAAGAGCAAAAAAACAGGCGTGGGTGACGGAATCCCTGGCAGAAGTCAAACTTCCTGCTTACGCGTAACTAAGCTCTGTATAACAGAAGCTAAGAAGATTAGATTACACCTTACTTTAATAGCTCCTTAAGAATTTAATATTAAAAAAGTAAAAATTTTGGTATGATAACGTATTCAAGCATGTACGTGCATGAATTACCTATACTTACACGTACTACTTGCGTTACACGTGATTCGCGCATTCTAAGTACTACCATTATTGCTATGATATACAAATTCATACATGTACTAATTGTTGATGGTTATGTCATGCAAAACAAAGCAAAAACTTTTACCATACTGTTCCGAAAAATGATAACTTATATTCGTGCATTTGCTATGATTTTGTATGTATAGAATCAATTCTTTCTAAAAGCATTGTATCTAACAAAAAAATTTTTTTTTAAGTTTGTCTGCCATAAAAGTAAAATAATCTACTATACCTTATCGAAATTAGGTGATTAAAATTAATTAAAATTAATTAATGTTATTATATCTAATTTCTGCAACTCTCAAAATTAATAATATAGGTCTTGGTCAAGTGAGAATAATTCTAGTAACACATGATAAAGAACAGATAGTCAATATATTAATAGCTAGAATATGCAGGATGTACGATTGCCTTTGAGATATGACTTTTTATTTTAGAATTATAAAAATTGTTTGTAAGAATCCGTGTAACATATATTTTTGCACCTCAATGATTGCACCTTAATCAGCTTAAGTAAGCGCATTGGTTTAGGTGTATCGTAGAAATATACATACCTATGATACATGTGTATATATTCATAGGTAAAGTAGCAGCACGAGGGAAAGGCAGCACGTGGCATACATGAGAGAGAGAGAAAGAGATGGAGCAGTAGACAGTAAAGTAGCGCATACTGGGAGAGAGAGGGACGCAGTGAGAGGGAAAGTGTATAAAAGGAAATTATGGAAGAGGGCTTGAGCTACACGGTGAGTGGCTACGTTTTTTCGTAATGCATTCTTCCTCACGCTGCCCAACTTGCCTAAGGTACAGAATAGTAGTCTTAGTTAGGTAAGTGCCATCGTCTCTGGGGCTTTTTTTCAGCTTAAGTGACCTGCAAAGTAAGGTCCATAAGACGTGAGGTAGCTGCAGTACGATGGCTCTCATGTGGCAAATTATAGTATTTCTACCAAGGACATACCAGCCTCTTAAAAACATTCGAGATAGGAAATAGAAGTTCTTGTATCTGGTGGTGCATGTTCTCAGGGCAAGCACCAGGCTCGAAAAATTCATTGTGCTTATCCTAATTGTATGCGTACCAGGTGCGAATCCTTTTTTTCTACCAATGGCACATCTAACCCTCAAAAATTTCCAAGGTAAAAAAAAGTACTTCTCTTACTTTGGGCAATTTTTTAAACATTTGGACGTTTAGTACACCCGCAGTAGGAAAAATAGGATTTGTACCTGGTGCACCCTAATCAGTGCAAGAACAATAAATTTGTCAGACCCTACTTTGCAGGTCCTTTCGGCCTGGTGATTGCCCTGGCCAGATACACTACCAGGTATAAAAACTACCATTTTATCCCTCAGGCACAGTGTTTTGCGCCCTAGGGTATACTTTTCACCCACAGGCAGGAAAAAATATTTTGGCTCTGCTAGGCCCAAAGTTTTTTCCCGCCCTAGGGCAAAAAGTAGTTGGTAGGCAAAACTGTGCTCACGGGCGCACAGTTGTACTTTCTATCCTCAATACAAAAAATATCGTTCTTACCTTAGGCATACAGTACAACAACGTCGCCCTTTAGATTAAACTACCATTTCTTACCATGGGCACAAACTGCAACTGCCGCATTGCTATCCCGCGTCACACTTTGCGCCATTGTCACCACCTAGGGCCCAAAGTTATTTGCTGGATGCAAAGTGTGCCTATAGGCGTAAAATTGTACCTTTGACCTTCAGTAAGGTTAACATTTCATATGACTCAGGTACCAACATATAACAATTGCGCCCTTTAGGCGCTTATTTTTTTACTTTGTGCTGTAGTGACATGATGTACCGTTGATTTGAAATACAGTTGTGTTATATTAATAAATAGCAATTTTTTAAATGCAAACCATCATTTTTACGGAATTCGGTACAAAGTGCTTTTACCCATGTTTATTAATAATCTTAGTAATTGAGATAATAGTGTAAAGAGAATCTGGACTTTTGTTGACCATGTAAGTCATTTGTTTTCTGTTAGAGTAAAATGTTTAAGTGAAAAAATTAACTCACAACAGAATATTCACGCCTTTTTTAAAGGCAATAATATTTAAGGGCGTCCAGAGCTTTTTCTGCTGACTTAAAGTAGCTTTTACCAGGAAGCACTCATATGTTTAGTCAGATTCCTATAGTTGTTAAAAATAAAAATAAATTTATGCGCACATAACTATAAAAATTGCTGACGATTTATTACCTCGTATAAGTCTTATTATGACGTCTATAGGCTATGATTATTTATAATAGTGATAATGAATAGTTTTGTCACGTATACAAAAGATATTATACTAAAGGTGACATGAAACTGCCCTTTGACTTTTAGCTACAAGTTCAAACGGATATTCATCATTGAAAAAAGTAAAAAATATTTTTTCTTGACTAATAAACCATATTTTATTGTAAAGACATTTTGTGTAGACTTATAACTTTAACAACTGCTCCTAGCAAATTGATTTTAAAGTTCCTAAGCCTTCTATATCTGTGTTCCAATAGTGGTTTAATTGTGGAAATTAATGGTGATAAATTAAGTCTATTATTTAATACAAAAATATTATACCTATTACTAAAAGTTCAAGTGTAGTGAAGTGTCAAAGTGGCCTTTCACTAAATTACGTATCCTTGTATAAAGATACGTAAAAATTCCTAAGGTCCCGTTCACCTTTATACTTAAGATCATTCTAAAAATTTCGCTAAAAAGCTCTTAAACAAACAAATATTTAATAGATAAAACAATTAAAAAGCATAAGGCACCTACATAAATGGAGCTGTTAATATACCCTGAAGAGGCCTCCTTGAGAGGAGGAACATTATTTTATTAAAATAAAAACATTCACTCTACACATCGCTTTTGAATTGTTTTATCTATTGAAGAAACATACACAAAGTAAGAGATGTAAGAAAAAAGAACCATAAAAATAAATGAATGTCATTTATAAAAGGCTTAAACTGTCTGATACAGTTGAAAAAATAATTTAAGATAAAACAAAGATTACTACTATTTTCAATAATTGTTTAATCCATGGACAAGACATTTTTTAATTTTAGCTAAAATTTAGATCACCGTAGAAAATATGTTAATTTTATCTGTCAAAATCTGTTGATTTGTATTTCGCGGCTGCTACCGTCTCGCCCCCTTAGCCGCTTGTGGCTGCTCAGTTCAGCAGAGCTTACAACGTAAAAGTAATACGCGAGGACAGTGCTGTCGAGTTAAGAGGATATGATGGTGGCTGTGCTGGTCTGACTCAGCGTTTTATTCTACTCTCCATTTTTGAC
This sequence comes from Copidosoma floridanum, assembly GCF_000648655.2. Next base: position 2,453,538 of record NW_019379981.1, read on the forward strand.
CAGTGATGAGCAGCTGTGGTAGCATACTGGGTCTCCGTACGCATCAGCGTTCTGTATCGATTATCCATTACGTCAATAAATAAAAGTAAATCAAACATTGGTCCTTCGAGCCAGATTAAGTTGGTTAGATTGTGCAGCTGAGGACAGGTTACCTCAAGGTCTCTGTCAACCTAGAAACAGCTAGAACTGCATCATCGTATTTGCAATGGAAGTAAGTCGTTTGCATGTGAAACAAAACTCTCTGCATCTGAGCTCGCATCGAGAAAATTGGGCCTCTGTTGCACGTGATGCAGTCAGACAGAGTCATGCCATGCAAAAAAAAACTGTGAGGATAGGAGAGAATGCGGGCGCTGAGTGCATATGATGCAATCGTACTAAGCTGCACCAAGTAACGAGCAATGCGATCTCACGAGAGTCCTCGTGTGATGCCCTAAGAGGGAACCGTTTAGAAAACTGCCGTGCAGTTTGTGTTGTAAGGCCCACGCTCTAACGCAATTATCCAGCTCAGACTGTTGACTGTATAATGTGTGATCAGGATCCGCTCGGAAGACGAGTGACGAGTCTAACATGTGATCTCTTGAGGGTGAACAAAGGCTGGTTAGACGGTTTTTTCACGCAGCAAGCTCTTCTCAAGGTGCTCGACCAGTTTGCACAATCCGTCCAAGGCATCAAAGTTTGGAGCAAGGGTCTTCTCGAGGCCAGACTGGAGCTGCTCAGCAGCTATTGGGCTGATTCTCAGGCCAACCAGCCCGACTTGGTTAGATGTGCTCCCGAAGAAAAGGTTGACCTTCTTGGACTCCTATATAAATACGGTGAGCCACACTACCTCAGTGCGAAGGCATGTCTTTACGACGCCAGGAGCGCGATGGCACTACCCTCCCAGAAAATGGAGACTTATCATCACTCGCCAGAGCGCACCCCGGCCCTCGCCTGCCAAGCATGTACATTCCACTTTTTTCGGGGCACTAGAAAGATTGTCAGTCCTTCCGCGAGTTATTTCAGGCGCTCTCTCACCAAGACGCCCGTCTCTCCGACGTAGAGAGATTATTCTACCTCAAAGTGAACGTCCATGGCAAGGCAAAGGCAGTCCTGAACACCGTCCAGCTGGTCAGTTCCAATTACTCGACGGCCTAAAATCTCCTCACTTTATGGTTCAAGCATCACCACCTCTTCGTACAGGATCACGTCATGGCATTCAGGGCGCTCAAGCCACTCCACGACGAGTCCACCGAGAGTCTGCAGGGCCTAATCAACACTTTGAAGAAGCACCAGGACCAACGGCAAGCACTAAAACAGCCGATCGAGCACTGGGATGTGTGGCTGGTCTCCTTCGCATCAACCGCCATGTACCCATCTACTTGCAGGGTCCAGTCCAGCTTTCTCAGGAGGCGCGACCGATCGCTGACTTTGATGAAGGCCTCTCGTGCTCCATCTAAATCTAGCCGTCATCATCACCGGACTTTGGCAAGCCACACCACCGAAATAGACTGCCCCACATGCCATACATCTCATTACATGGGCCACTTGCAGCCAGTTCCTAGCACTGAACGTGCCGCGCGATGAGCTCTGGTGGCGCAGGCCAAGCTCTGCTTCAATTGCATAAGACTGGGACAACTGACACACTTGTGCCCATCCCAAGGTGTATGTCAACACTGTCGTGCGACGCACCATAGTCTCATCCACGATGACAGCCAAAAGTATCGGGCTGTGTCAGATGCTGGGTCGGCTCCCGTCAAGCAGCTGCTCCTTGATTCGGACCGCAAGAACGATCCTGCAGGTCAATCGCAGTTATGACTAGCTGTCCTCCCTACACTTAAAATTCAACTGGCGGAAACAGAGAGGCGATCGATTACAGCACGGGCTCTCGTGGACGCCTGCTCAGAGATCACTATCACCTCCAACAGGGTCGCCTGAACGCTTGATGCCGACCTAAAGCGATCGGCCATGACCATCTCAGGCGTTGCGGGGAAGGGCATCTCCCACTGACCACGGACAGCTCAGCTGAAGCTGCAAGCTAAGGGTTCCACTTGATTGCTACCGCTGACTGCACACTGCTTGCCTCGGATGGGGCTCCTGATCTCCGCGGCCCCACTCCCCCCGAACATCCTCGAACTCTGGCGTGACTTGCTGGACCTCACAGATCCGACCTTTGACATCCGAGGGAATGTCAAGATCTTACTTGGTGCTGATGTGTACCTTCATATACTGCAACTAGGACTCTTGCGCTGGGAACGCCTAGTCGGACAGCTCATCGCTGTTGGCTGGACTCTTACCATCCAAGTTCCCAGTCACGCCACCCAGACCTCAGCTGTCACATATCTCGTGACAGAAGACAAGGCCACAGCGCCGCCATGGCATGATCAACTTATCGCACTGATGCAGTGCTACTGGAAGTTGAAACACGTATCATGCATCACGCGCCACTTGCCGGACGACGTGGAGTATGAGGCCAGCTTTGCTTATGATCTTTGAGCGGCCGATGGCCGCTACATTGTTTGACTCCCACTCAAGTGCGACGCAATTTTCTTATTAGGGGAGAGCCCGACTAGTGCCACGGCCTCTCTCCGGGCACTGCAGTGCGGACTAAAACGCGCTCCAGAAATGGCCATTGAGTATACTCGCTTTATGGGTAAATACCTTCAGCATGGGCACATTCAACCATTGTCTGAGGCCGATCTGCGTACATGTTCAGGCCCAGTACATTATATTCTAAACCATAAAATTTTGCAATCCCGGGACCAACGGAAAAATCTGCACCTTGTGTTCAACGCATCTCCATCAACATCCAGTGGCAACAGCCTCAACGATGCCTTGCATGCCAGATCAAAGTTTCAAGCTTGCCTGCCAAGGGTTTTGCTTCGTTGGAGGAAACATTGGATGGCGTTTCGTATAGACATCCTAATAATGTTTCACCAGATTTAGATTGATGAGCACAACATCAACGCACAGAGGATTCCGTGGAACGCCGATGAATCTGTCCCACCACAGCACTTCCAACTGCTGACTGTAACTTACGGCAAAGCAAGTGCTCCCTATCTCTCCCTGAGGACGATTTTGAAATTATGCGACGACAAAGGTAAAGCGTGGCCCAAATCTGTAGCGATCATTTGAAGAGATCGCTACGCTGACGACAGCCTGTCTGGCGCTAATGATGTAGAGACAGCCCGACGTCGTCGCGATCAACTAATCGGCTTGCTGCAAGTGGGAAGCTTCCCACTGAGAAAGTGGGTAGCCAACGAGCCGAATCTACTGCATGATCTCTCTTTGCAGCTTAGCGTGGATGGCCTTGTCAGTGAGGTTGGTGCGAAATGGGATCCAATCGGTGATCTTCTTCATCTCGCTTTACCTGCTTTCGAGCCGCAGAAGACTAAGCACACCATGCTCGTCACTTTTTCTCGTCTTTAAGATTCCTGTGGCTGGATCGTCCCCATCATTCTGGTCTTGAAAATGATTATCCAAGATCTCTGGAACGCTCGAATCGATTGGGATGAACTCATACCAGCCTCCATGATCCAGTGGTGGCACACATTCCTGTCTCAACTGCAGGACGCTTCTTAAATCAGCATTCTTCGCTGAACCAACTGGCGTCCACATGACAGCGTTTAGATCTACGTATATGCGGATGCCAGCCATCACGCCATGACAGCGGTCATGCACTCACGAACCGTAGACCCAGTTGGTGGGTTCACCGTATGCCTGTTGATCCCCTGGATTCAAGTAACCTACATGAGGGGGTTACAGCTGGATGCCGCACATCCGGCATGGATGATCATCCCTCGACTAGAGCTGTGAGCCGCCTTTCTTGCTGAAAAACTGCTGTGCGTGGTTGCTGGAGAATATTTCGTCCTCCCCAAGGACTATAATGCCAGGAGCGACTCTCAGATCGTTCTTCATTGGCTCCATTTATCAGAGCCCATCAACAACTCGCTCATTGACAGTTACGTGGCACATACCCAAGAGCTGCTGCCCTTCTGCTCGTGGAGAAACGTCCCGATGGACTGGAATCCTGCAGAAGAAGTGTCCTGGGAAACGAACCTGTCCGCACTGGAGCATATGCGCATCTGGTGTGAGGATTTACCATGGCTCCCGGGTCCTCCAGATTCGTGGCCAGTCGAGGTTGTCAGGCCCTACAGCCGCTCTAGTTCAGATCGTGAAAAAGCTATCCACACCTGTTGTACCATTCAACGCAATGTCTTAAACATCCTGGAGAAGTTCTCGGATCTAGACCTTCTGCTGCACTTCCTTGCTCGGTTGCGTCAATGGATCCGCCGTCAGCTGCGACAGGATTCAGCTCCTGCCCTGACACCCTTGACCACCACTGAACTGCGCAATGCATACCTCGTGTATGGTTGCCTCAGCCAACAGCGGTCCTTCTCTTCCGAGATTGCAACTTTGCAGCGGGGGGGGGGGGGCATCTGCCTGCAAAACATTCACTGCGGACTCTTAATCCGCTTATCTCCAACGACGTTCTCCAAGTTGGTGGTCGGTACCACTCAGCTTTGAGCTTTGGCGATCAACACCCCCCGATCGTCGACGGTCGATGTCATCTGGCTTCATTGGTTATTCACGGGGCTTACGTACGAGCACTACATGGTAGCTTCCGTGTCTCCTGCGCTTACACCGTTCGCAAGGCATGGATTGTTGGCAGGCAGCGGCGTTTAAAGAGTTTTTAAAAAGGGTGCGTTGGCTGCACGAGGCTCCATGAATGGCCTGACACGCAACACATGGCGCCTCTGCTGGCTGCGTGGATAACCCCCGCTCCAGACTTTTTTCGTACCGGTGTTGATTATTCAGGCCCGCTTAACATCTTGTCGGCAAAGGGCTGAGGCGACACGAGCAAAAGATATATCACGGTTTTTGTATGTATGCCCACCAAGGCTGTGCACCTTGAGTTGGTTGGCGACTTGTCGACCGCGTCATGTATAGGGGCCCTCACTAGACTGTTTGTGAGACGAGGCCATCTGGCAAAGATTTGGAGTGACAACGCCACCTACTTTCACGCCACCGACCAAGAACTTTGCAAAGCTCTGTAGGATGCTGAATTGCAGTGAGGTCCCGTTGCTGGCACTCTCGCTGACCAAGAGATCAAATGGCAACTCATTCCACCTGGGCCCCTAATTTTGGTGAACTGTGAGAGACTTGCAAGGAGTCTATGAAACGTTATCTGCGTCGGGTCATCGGTCCATGACACCTCATTTACGAGGAGTTCTCCACAGTCTTCACCAGCATCGAGGCGTTTCTCAACAGCCACCTCCTTACCCCATGGACTGGCGGCCTTGATGACATCGATTTCCTCACTCCTGGGCATTTTCTTGTTGGCGGCCCTCTGAACATTATTATCGACGCTGCTCCTCTACCTAAAGAGCTAAATTGACAGACTCACTGGAGTCTTGTTCGTGGCATTTGAGATCAGTTCTGGAACTGTCGGAGTCGTGAATACCTGAATACGCTCCAGCAACGACCAAAGTGGAGGACCCCACGCCACAATTTTCAGGTCGATGACATCGTAACTATGGTAGACGCCACTCTCCTCCAGTCAAGCGGCTTCTGGCCACTGGGTTGCATAATTTTCATTCATTCTGGTCCCGATGGGCTTGTTCGAACCACCACCATCCAGACGTCTACAGGGAAATATCTCCGTGCTATCAGCAAGCTTTTCCTACTGCCAGTTCACTGTTCCAACCGCGACGACGTTAACCCCACGGACACCAACACTAAATGTTTATCCAGTCTGGCAAGTGGGAGTTTAAATCGCTTACGAAACGAAGCGAGAAGGTTGTTGATTTGTATCTCACGGCTGCTACCGTCTCGCCCCCTCAGCCGCTTGTACGGAGACCCGGCATGCTGCAGTGGCTGCTCATCAACGGTCAGAAAGGGAGCGTACAATGAAAAAATGTAGGGAGTGAGGCTTGTCCAACTGAGTAAGCTCCTTTATAAAGCACGCTATCAGCTTCGTACTATCCATTCGGAAATGCTGCACGCTTCTTTGAGAACGCTACCTTCTCATTCAGGGCAGGCAGCCTGCCCTAAATGTTGAACAGTTCACCTGCTGAGTAAGTAAGGCAGTGGACCTTCTGCGGGAGCCGTGCGGTAGCCGATAAGTGATGCGTTCTCAAAAAAACGTATCTTGTATAAACAAAATGGATTTTTTTCTAGACGCGCATAATTTTTTTCATTTACGTGATCTGTTTGTAGGTAAGAGTTTTTGTGATAAGATTTTAATAAGATTAACCAAAAAATTTGTCATTGCATGACACAGATTATTTTCTCTCTTATGCGCATAAGGAATATGAAACAAAATGTATTAAACTAATAAAAATTTGACAGCGTACACAAGTATCCAGTTGTAAGCTGTTCACTGTATACGAGATGCTTTATTAAAGATTACTTCTCATTAGTAAAAAAAACAAGTTTACTCGTCAGTAAGTTTAACGTACTCACGATTACTTTTTTCAAGCTCAAAGGCTACAGCATTTTACAAAGGACCTATAGGTGGACCTAAAGGCTATATATAAGAATAACGCGTACACGTTATTCTTATTTATAGCTGTGAGCAGATTTCTCTTACACGGTAAAACAGCTTCCTTACGACATATGTAGCGACTCCCACTCTATTCACAGGATGCGCAGCGCGCCCGAGCCGAGGCAGAGGTCAAACAAAGATAGAGGGGGTGCTGCGTTTCCAATGATGATTGAGCTGCTTACCAAAAAATTTTTCAGTGTAGAAGAAAACGCCGAGTCAGGCCAGCATAGTTGCCATCACATTCTTTTGACTTAACAGCACTGTCCTCGTGCATCACTCTTACGTTGTAAGCTCTGCTGAACTTAGCAGCCACGTATCAGCGCTCTGTATCGATCATTTATGACGTTAATAAATAAACGTAAATCAAACAGAATCCATAAGTAAGGAAATCTCATTATCATGTTACAAACGACTGGATTCAAAATAATCTTAGAAAAATAAGTCTTAAGAGTATTAATAGTCAGGGCTATGCAGATTAGAAATCAATGCTTCCCAGTTAGTAAGTACCAGCCGCACTTTGTAAGCAACAATAGTAGCAGTAGACGGAATTTTGTCTCGCACATCTATAAGTACTTTAATTTCTTGTAGCAATTCAATATCCTGTTTACCAATCAAAAAATGTATTGTACAGCATATCGTTTTTTTTGCAAGTATTACTATTTTAATTGTTATACACTGGGGGCCTCTTTGACTGTTTTTGCTAAAGTCTCATTTAAGAAGTTTCTAGATAGCAAGAATATACAGCATGATAGTGGCTGTATCAGGCCGTGATTGATGCAAAGTATAGCCCATACAGCTACGATAAAGTAAAATGAAGTGAAAATAATTGCAAGTTTAAAAGTTAATAATTGAATCCCAACGCGATTTGCACATATTGTAGACACGTTTGATGTTACCCTGTAGTAAAGCATAAGCATAATCATACGATATGGTCTCAAAAAAAGTAATGATGGTTGACGGAATAAAGACTGGCAGAAAATGAGCACTCTGTATGTTTTTCAGCTCTTCTGATGCGCCCAAACGTCCTGCACTGAATCGAGGACATAACTAGAAAATACTCAATAGGTGTAAGGTAAATTCGTTTTTCAGAATTATTTTGACATCATTGCAAAGTTTCCTACAGCAATTGGCACCGTCATATTTCAAAACCTATAAAAAATAGAATATATATTAATTAAAAACAACGTCCAATGGTGGTACTATCATATTTTAAATTAATTAAAAAACAAAACGACGCTTCGGCCGAATGGACAACGTCCCGGCCCTCATCAGGTATAAAAATCTACGAGTAACAAAATTCTTTGCAATACAAATTTAAGTAAAATGTAATAAACGCAAATTAAGTTACATGTATGACATACCTCTGACTCTTACAATAGGGATGTAAAATCGTAATCTAGTCAGAGTTTCAAGCTAAGTAGCTTTTAAACCGTGCACACACACAAATGACATAGTACACGCACGTATTACAATCGAATAAGAATCACAAGCAGTTCCTTGAGACGCACATAAACAGTTCATGTTTTCCTAATACTATGAATGAAAGGGGTCCTTGAATCATGTATATAAAGTAAGTCACCTTTCTTAATTGACATAACGAGAGACCTATAACAATCTTTTAAATTTTCTGTATCTCGTGGTCTATTAATATTATTATTAAAGTAATGTATATTTAACATTTCGAAAAAGGCGCTTTTTGTAATTTTGTTCTATGTCTAAAACTTTAATATTATCAAAATTATAATTATGTGTAAATTTAATGCTATGTTGTGATAGTACCGATGTATTCTTTTTTTTTCTCGATGTCTCTTTTGTGTTCTGTCATTCTTAACTTCACAGCTCTCGATGATTGATTGAGGAGATCGATTTTAATTTGTTGTTTAAACTGTATACAAGACCAATGTAAAGCTTCTTACAATAATATTTAACATGACAATGCAAGTGGAAACTATACGGTAATGATAAGATTAATTTATAATTATTTTTATTTCTGTTGTTATTCTCAATCATAATCATGTTTTTCAAGGTATTTAATCTTTCATTCACAAATTTGTCAATAAATCTTTAAG
>NW_019379981.1:2486018-2500640 GCF_000648655.2 Copidosoma floridanum
TTTTTTTTTCTCTGGTGTGTATCTCTTCTGCCCTGGTAGTACTAGAATTCACTAATAGTATTGTGTAGTGTTTCTGTAGCAGGGTTGCTCCATTGTTCTGGCAATTTATGTTTTATGTTTACTGTGGGTTTTGAGGAATTTTCATCACAGCTGTCCGCTTAGCATGTTCTGGCTTCGTTTATGAGACTGATGACTTGTATTATAGGGTTTGTCCCATATAACACGTATGTATATACATAGGTAATGCATATATATGTTTTTTTGTTGTTGTTTTGTTGAGAACTATCCACTGTAGGCTCTGCTATGTTGTATGACCGTGCATGTAGATGCTACTGTTATTGTCATGGTGAAATGCTGTTTCAGATTTAATTGTGATTTTGATCCTTTATACAGTGGCGGAAATCTTATCTTATATAGTTTCCAAACTATATGTGTGTGACTATTTCCCTTGTTCAGTTTTATTTTAGTCTTGTTATGTAACCGAATCTCCAGAATTTTCAGTAGTAGTTGTCATCCTCTGATAACTGTTGATTTTGATAGTAGGTAAGAAGTTTTAGAATTGGCTATAAATAGACTACTTGATGAATTATAGCTGAGTGCGCAATTGTGAGAAATTTTTTAATTGCAGCTGTATTTCTTGATAATTGAAATAAAAATAATTTGAAAATAAGGGCTTTTTTTTCTTAAGACCGGTCTTAACTGAAAATCATTGCCAAGGAAATCGCTTGCATCTCGCCAAGAATCTGCCGCACGAGGTTTTAAAGTATCAAAAGAAAGAGTGACTGCTATGACATGTGCTAATGCTGCTGGGACCCATAGATTGCCGTTGCTGCTAATTGGAAAATCCAAGAAACCACGGTGCTTCAAGGACGTTAAAAACTTACCTGTGTCTTATAAAGCGCAAAAAAGCGCCTGGATGGACGCGAAACTATTCGTCGAATGGTACACGAATGATTTCATAACTATCGTTAAAAAATGGCGACAGACTCAAAAAAAAACTGGTAAAGTCCTGCTCCTTCTAGATAATGCACCGTCACATCCATCCGCCGAAACTCTGAATTCGATCGATCCGGACTTTCAAGTGATGTATCTCCCGCCAAACGTCACATCTTTAATCTGAAGATGGTGTCATTGAATTTTCCAAGTCATTAAATTTAAAGCATTGTTGCTATATGATAGCCGATGCATGGGACTCTTTGACTGAAGACAATCTACGAAATGCTTGGAAAAAATTATGGATTCTTCCTAAAGTTACAGCAACAGTGGAAACAGCGGAAACAGCAGAAACAGCAGAAACAGTAGAAACAGAGCCGGAACCTGAAAAAGAGGCTGAAGAAGAACCTGAAAAAGAGAGGGAGAGTAACACAGAGAAAAGTGATCTTGACGAATTCGCTTCCTTAATCAGCAATATTCCAGGATTCGCGGATTGTGATAAAGATGATGTCGAAGACTGGTTAAACCACGACGCTAATGATCAAGGGTATCAAATTTTAGACGATGATGAAATTGTTTCATCAATAAAAAATCTTGACGACGATCACGACAGCGACAGCAGTGACAATGAAAGCTTGGGTGCACCGAAGAAACCGTCACATGCGGAGGCATTTAATGCTTTTGAAACAGGTCTCGAATGGTTCGAGAGTCAAGACGAATGTTGCCCAACGCAACTACTTCTTCTCAAAAGGCTGCGAGACTTAGCAGCTCAAAAACGCGTTTCATCTGTTCGCCAATCAAAAATTGACAGTTATTTTAACAAATTATAAATAAAATAATTGACGATTGTTTTGCAATTACCAAGTACCAAGTATATANGTGTTTAAAATCTTCGTCTTTCCCCCCCATGAATTGTTGGTATACTATGTTATCGGGTGATACTTAAAGGTGTAGACATATTTTTGCTTCATATTCTTGTGAAAATATAAAAGCACATTCTCCGTCGTCGAATTCATGGCTGTTATTTAATATTTGTTTGATTCCTTTTGGGTCCTTACATTTATTTATCCATTCTGACCCACGTAGAATTTTTCTGAGCTCGTCTGTTGATTCTGTCAATCCGTATAGAAGTTTTAGGCAATGGAACAGACAACTTCCGTCTCTAAGGATATCGATCATTATTAGCTGTCTGTAAGGTTCTGCGCATTGGGTCCCCGATTCTCGAATCTTTGCATCCTCTTCTTCGTTCATTGCGGTTGGTGTGCTATCGCTTTCACACTGCGTATCACTTAGTATCACAATACGCGATAATAATTTCCTTTGGGTTGTGTGGTTGCTCGGCGGTGTTAGAAAAATCTGCAATTTTCCTATGTAGAGTATCTAACTGTCGTTTACGGGTTCTGTGTTATCTTTTCTCTGTTACACCCTTGTTGATAAATGGTGTGCTCGTTGTTTTTACCCCTTTTACCATGTTTTTCTCTTTGCACATGTACGCCAGTTTATCATCCACTGGTCCTTGCGACAGAATTTTTTCTTTATCGTTTACCGCTGTAAGGGTGGTTTTATCTGCCTTATCTTTTCGTTTCTCGATCATTTCCCGTTCTAATCCTGTGTCTGTACTACTGCAGTTGTGGGTACTTGATATCTGTTCGCTTTCTCCAAGTTTTCTGGGCTTCTTTTTAATTGTCTTCTTGCCTGGCTCGTCTGAGTCAGACGTTTCGATTTTAACTTTTCTGTTCTTTAGTATTAGATTCCTCACTCTCTTTGTACGCATTTTATATATTCGTGCCGGTGGTGCATTTATGTCTTCGTGATTTTCCCTTTCCTGTTTTTCCGCAAGCTCGTATAGCTCCTGGCGTGGTAGTTCTGGGTTTTCTTTCCCTTCTTTGAGTACTGGATTGCGAGAAAGAGCATCTGGTGCTTTATTTTTCTGTCCAGATCTATAAACAATATCGAACTCATGTCCACGGAGTTCTGCCTTCAATCATGTGAATCTTAAGTCCGGTTTCTTTGATGTGTGAAAATGTTTGAGTGGTTCATGATCAGTTATGACTGTAAATTTACGACCGAACAAATATGGCCTGAATTGCTTCTTGGCGTACTCTATCGCCAATAATTCCTTGTCGTATGTCAGATATCGTAATTCACTGCCCTTCAAGCATCTGGATGCATATTCGCAAGGGTGATTTTTACCTATCTCTCCCTGGCTTAAAATTGCTCCGATGGCGAAGTCAGATGTGTTGGTTGTTACGATAAAGGGTTTGTTTATATTTGAAGCCCTCAGCACTGGCTCACTGCACAAAGCGTTTTTAAGTTTTGTAAATGCATGTTCTTGTTCTTCTTTCCATTTAAATTTGGCTGTTTTTCTTGTAAGCTTTGAGAGAGGTTGGGCTATTTTTGCATAATCCTTGATGAAACGTCGATAGTACCCCACCAGCCCGAGAAATTGTTTCATTTTCCTCGCATTTGTTGGTTTAGGAAAAATTTTTACAGCTTCAATTTTTTCCGGGTTTGTTTAGATCTGGGCGTTGCCTACAATATGACCGAGCCATTTAGCTTTTTTTTCAAGGAATTGGCATTTTCTTGGCTCTATTGTGAGGTTTGCGTTGGCTAGCCGTTTTAAGAGCCTTTTTCATCTTATCTCGTGTTGTTCCAAGTTTTCTGTGAATACCATGATGTCATCCATATATACCTTTATCTCCTATCCTTGTAAGCCTACTAGTGCCAGTTTTATCACTCGCATGAATGTACTTGGCGAGTCTATACATCCCAGCGGCATTTGTTTATATTGGTAATATCCTTTTAGTCCTGAGAACGCAGTTTTATGAGCGTCCTCCTCGTGAATCTCTACTTGGAAAAACCCGCTCTTCAGATCCACCACGAATATACATTTAGCAGCCACTAAATTTTTTAAAATTTCATTCTGGAATGGCAGTGGATAGCACGTACCGACTGTTATTTCGTTCAATAGCCGGAAATCTGTTACGACCCTCCAGCGTTTATCTTCGTTTGGTCCTACGTTTTTCTGGACAATCCACATATTCAAGTTATATGGGGATGTCAATGGCTCAATTATTTGTTGCTGCAGTAGTTTATTTATTTTTACTTGCATCTGTACCTTTAGTTTTATTGGATATCGTACCCTTTTGGCAACTATTGGCTTCTCTATTGCCGTTGTTATTCGAGGCTTAAGTAAGTTTGTAGCCTTTAGTGGCTCGCCGTCGAGGCCAAATACGAATGGATTGTACTCTATGAGGATCCAGATGTAGTTTAATTCTTCCATGTTGCAGCCAGATGTATTGACGATTTCCATTATTTTGCTTACTCGAGCCGCTACATCAGATTTCTTAATATCTTTGAAATTTTCGATGTTGTTCTTTATATCATCATCATTTTTACCGCTTACGGCATTTTGTTCTTTTATAATTTCATTATTTTTCAACTTCCCGTCTGTTTTTTTTTGTATTTTATCAATATTATTCCTTTAAAAAGGAGGATTTTTGATGTCAAAATGTCTGTTGGTTACGTAGTAATGAGTTACTTTATTTTTTCTTTCCGTGTAGTTTGTTGCTTTCTCTCGCGGTTCGTCCGAGGGCCGCGAATCAATGGAAAACAACGCTTTTTCCTATATATATTTATACACGTACCTTTCTGTTTATCCTGACTTTCTATACGTTATACTATCGGTATACTATCTTCATTACTCTTATACTCTGTATTGCTTCTGTCAGTGTTATTGTTATTATATTACTGTCATTATTATTATTAGCATTATTAATATTGTTATAACTATTGTCGTTGTACTCTTTTCAGTTAATGACTTACAGTCGCTTTAAGTGTCTGGTGGGGGTGGTGGTTCAGGCGGGGGCCTTATGCGCTTTTCGTTGAGCTCCTACACTCCTTCTTCCTCTCTCTCACTCTTTTTGTCGCTCTTCGTATCCCGTGCGTCCTCTTCATCGTTCTCTTTGTCTTGTTCGCTTACGGCGTGGTCATTGCTATCTCCATCAAAATTTCCTTCTGTGTTATCTCGAGGTTCCTGGGTATCGGAATCGTCGTTTTGATTCTCATTATTATATTTGGGTAAGTGATCGCCGCTAGTTCCTTCTACAAGGGCTTGATAGTGTTGGTTTTTGAGATGCAAGTGTTTAAAATCTTCGTCTTTCCCCCCCATGAATTGTTGGTATACTATGTTATCGGGTGATACTTAAAGGTGTAGACATATTTTTGCTTCATATTCTTGTGAAAATATAAAAGCACATTCTCCGTCGTCGAATTCATGGCTGTTATTTAATATTTGTTTGATTCCTTTTGGGTCCTTACATTTATTTATCCATTCTGACCCACGTAGAATTTTTCTGAGCTCGTCTGTTGATTCTGTCAATCCGTATAGAAGTTTTAGGCAATGGAACAGACAACTTCCGTCTCTAAGGATATCGATCATTATTAGCTGTCTGTAAGGTTCTGCGCATTGGGTCCCCGATTCTCGAATCTTTGCATCCTCTTCTTCGTTCATTGCGGTTGGTGTGCTATCGCTTTCACACTGCGTATCACTTAGTATCACAATACGCGATAATAATTTCCTTTGGGTTGTGTGGTTGCTCGGCGGTGTTAGAAAAATCTGCAATTTTCCTATGTAGAGTATCTAACTGTCGTTTACGGGTTCTGTGTTATCTTTTCTCTGTTACACCCTTGTTGATAAATGGTGTGCTCGTTGTTTTTACCCCTTTTACCATGTTTTTCTCTTTGCACATGTACGCCAGTTTATCATCCACTGGTCCTTGCGACAGAATTTTTTCTTTATCGTTTACCGCTGTAAGGGTGGTTTTATCTGCCTTATCTTTTCGTTTCTCGATCATTTCCCGTTCTAATCCTGTGTCTGTACTACTGCAGTTGTGGGTACTTGATATCTGTTCGCTTTCTCCAAGTTTTCTGGGCTTCTTTTTAATTGTCTTCTTGCCTGGCTCGTCTGAGTCAGACGTTTCGATTTTAACTTTTCTGTTCTTTAGTATTAGATTCCTCACTCTCTTTGTACGCATTTTATATATTCGTGCCGGTGGTGCATTTATGTCTTCGTGATTTTCCCTTTCCTGTTTTTCCGCAAGCTCGTATAGCTCCTGGCGTGGTAGTTCTGGGTTTTCTTTCCCTTCTTTGAGTACTGGATTGCGAGAAAGAGCATCTGGTGCTTTATTTTTCTGTCCAGATCTATAAACAATATCGAACTCATGTCCACGGAGTTCTGCCTTCAATCATGTGAATCTTAAGTCCGGTTTCTTTGATGTGTGAAAATGTTTGAGTGGTTCATGATCAGTTATGACTGTAAATTTACGACCGAACAAATATGGCCTGAATTGCTCCTTGGCGTACACTATCGCCAATAATTCCTTGTCGTATGTCAGATATCGTAATTCACTGCCCTTCAAGCATCTGGATGCATATTCGCAAGGGTGATTTTTACCTATCTCTCCCTGGCTTAAAATTGCTCCGATGGCGAAGTCAGATGTGTTGGTTGTTACGATAAAGGGTTTGTTTATATTTGAAGCCCTCAGCACTGGCTCACTGCACAAAGCGTTTTTAAGTTTTGTAAATGCATGTTCTTGTTCTTCTTTCCATTTAAATTTGGCTGTTTTTCTTGTAAGCTTTGAGAGAGGTTGGGCTATTTTTGCATAATCCTTGATGAAACGTCGATAGTACCCCACCAGCCCGAGAAATTGTTTCATTTTCCTCGCATTTGTTGGTTTAGGAAAAATTTTTACAGCTTCAATTTTTTCCGGGTTTGTTTAGATCTGGGCGTTGCCTACAATATGACCGAGCCATTTAGCTTTTTTTTCAAGGAATTGGCATTTTCTTGGCTCTATTGTGAGGTTTGCGTTGGCTAGCCGTTTTAAGAGCCTTTTTCATCTTATCTCGTGTTGTTCCAAGTTTTCTGTGAATACCATGATGTCATCCATATATACCTTTATCTCCTATCCTTGTAAGCCTACTAGTGCCAGTTTTATCACTCGCATGAATGTACTTGGCGAGTCTATACATCCCAGCGGCATTTGTTTATATTGGTAATATCCTTTTAGTCCTGAGAACGCAGTTTTATGAGCGTCCTCCTCGTGAATCTCTACTTGGAAAAACCCGCTCTTCAGATCCACCACGAATATACATTTAGCAGCCACTAAATTTTTTAAAATTTCATTCTGGAATGGCAGTGGATAGCACGTACCGACTGTTATTTCGTTCAATAGCCGGAAATCTGTTACGACCCTCCAGCGTTTATCTTCGTTTGGTCCTACGTTTTTCTGGACAATCCACATATTCAAGTTATATGGGGATGTCAATGGCTCAATTATTTGTTGCTGCAGTAGTTTATTTATTTTTACTTGCATCTGTACCTTTAGTTTTATTGGATATCGTACCCTTTTGGCAACTATTGGCTTCTCTATTGCCGTTGTTATTCGAGGCTTAAGTAAGTTTGTAGCCTTTAGTGGCTCGCCGTCGAGGCCAAATACAAACGGATTGTACTCTATGAGGATCCAGATGTAGTTTAATTCTTCCATGTTGCAGCCAGATGTATTGACGATTTCCATTATTTTGCTTACTCGAGCCGCTACATCAGATTTCTTAATATCTTTGAAATTTTCGATGTTGTTCTTTATATCATCATCATTTTTACCGCTTACGGCATTTCGTTCTTTTATAATTTCATTATTTTTCAACTTCCCGTCTGAAATTTTAGTGTTAAAAAGCCCAATCACGGTTTCATTTAACCCTTCAGCGTCGTTCCCAGCGATGCTGAATGGTTTCGCCCCTTGTCTGGTTTCACATTCAAAAACATTTACTTCTAGTACTGGCACGTCAATTTGTTTGTCTGTTATGTTTATAATTTCCGCATATATCTTTAAGTTTTTATTTTCTCCTATAAAACTTCCAAATAAGATTCCCTCCTTCATATTATGTAGAGGATCCCAGCCGACTTGTACGTGGCTGCTCTCATCTTTTAAACGCGCAAATATTATTTTCCTCGATTTTGCGGGGATTTTAAAATATTCCGGTTTTAGTTATGGGATTCTGATGCCTTTTAGTCTAAATAATTTTCTTTGGTGCTTATAAGGCCAGTATAAAACTTAAAAGCATCCCAGCCAACAATGCCTTTCATTTCTATCAGAAAGGTATCGGGGACTACGTGCAGATTTATTATTATACCGTTAAGAGGTATTTTAGTCGTCCTTAAAGTGCATCGTGCTCTGTGTGTGACGCCAGTTATTAGGACTTTTTCTCTGCTCTCTATATGCGTGTCTGTAGTGAGACAGCAATCTTTTATAATTGATACTTTGGCACCAGTATCTACGTAAAATTTTTGCGCTATAAGATTGCAGCTGATTGCTGTTTAATATTAGGGATGGTGGTGCGCTTTTAGTACTCGATATATTTACCTTGCAGAGGGGTATGTTCATGCTTTTATGGATTTTTTCTTCACCAGCTAAAGGGCTACTCGTTATAAATTCTGTTTCGATTCTTTTTTCTTTGTGAGCATTCTCAGCTGTTTGAGGAGCCTGTTTAGAGTCTGTTTCTAGCGATACTTTAATTGTTTTATTTCTCGTATAATTTTTTTTGCGTGATTTCTCGCTATCTTTACCTCCGATGCGTATTTTATTAGACTCTGCTTGCTCCTCTTCTTCAGCTGACTCCGTTTCATTTTTATGCTCTATCTCCTTCTCTATTCTCGGGGCCCGCTCGGCACTTGGGGAGCACGACGAGCGTCATGTGAGCTTAAATGTTCCGTGCTACGCGTGGATATTTTTTCATCAGGTGCATCATTCGTTCCATTTGGAGGTCCTCTGTCGTTATAATTCTTATCCCTATTATAATTTCTGTTATAATTATAATTTCCTCTATAATTATTGTAGTTATCGAACTGGTTGTTGTAATTGTTATTATTATTTCTTGAGTAATCAGCGTTTATGTTGAAGTTGTTATATCTGTTTTAGTCTGTATTGTTGTAGGGGTTCCTTCGATAATCGTTGTTATAGTTTTGGCTATACGTAATGGGGGAGTAATTATAATCATTCCGGTAGTTCAAATTTCCTTCCGTATTTTCCCTGTTATCATTGTTAAATTGTTGGCGTCCGTCGCTCCAATTTATCCTCCCATTCTCTGCGTCTCTTACTAGTGTGCATCATTCGCTTGTATTGTGCCCCCTGCGTTTGCAGTAAGCGCAATTTTTATCCCTTACGTTTTGTTTATCTTGTGATACCTGCACTGGTGGATCATTTGTTTTTATGTCTGAGTTTTGAAATCTCTTATTCGCTGCGTCTGCTACTAATTTCATACATACTTTTGTAGCATGCTCCCCGTAATCATTGCAATATGAGCAATATTGATAGTCCCCTGTTAATTTATTTTTATCTGTTGTGTCACGTATTTCTGCCTGCTCGTGGCTGCTTGTACGATCGTCCGTATTTCTTGTTTCTGCTCTCGCTTGGTATATTTGGGCCTCGATTCGTGCCAGCATTATTTCTCGTAGGCTTAAGTCGCTTTTCATTTTCAGAACGGCTACTATAGCTTCGTCTAACGTTTTCGGGTTAAGGCATGTTACCCTGTAAATGTAAGGTGATTGTATCCCGTACGTATATTGCTTTTTAGCTTTTTTTTTAGCGCTCTGCTTTAATGCGTGTCGTTGCCCGGCTGATAGTTTTGTGTCCTAATCGTATAGGGTTATTATTCTATCGTATAATTTTTGAACGCGCCTACTGTATTCCTCTACTAATTTTCCTCTGTATTGTTTCACTACTTTTAATTTTGCTAATAACATGTCGACGCTTCCGATGCTGCTGTACCTTTTTTTCAATTCTACTAAGAATTCATCTACAGATGAGAACTGTGCCAGGTGCGGTATAAATTCGGCGGCTGCTTTTTTCAGCTTATTCGCTAGTAAGCCTATAAAAAATTTTTCATATACGGGGCTTATCGTCCACGATACCACTCTTACCATTTGTTTGAAAAGGGGTAGTTTAACGGAATCGCCGTCAAATATCGGTATGTTTGCTGCTAGGTGACTTAGTGATGACAGTGTGTTCTGAATTGGGCGTTCGTAATTCGGATTCATATTTCCAGTGTAATGTGGGGGTACTGGTAATCGGTCTTAGGCGTTTAAGTAATTTCTATTTGCCCAACCTAACTCGTCTTCTCCTGCAGAATAAAGTGGTGCCACTGTGTTATGTCTATAATAATTATTGTCGTTGTTTGTATTGTAGATAATGCCGTAGTTTCCGATTTCTTGCTCGCCTTGAGCTACTGGGGTTCGCATTTGTGTTTGACGCCGTGTAACTTCTCCGTACGTCTGTTGTGATGATTAATGTTTTGGTTGTTTGGGTGTAGGTATTCGATTTGTATATTGTTGCACCACTTGTACCGCTGCTTCTCTTATTATATCGTGTAAATAAGTGTCGTGTTGGGCTTGTGTTTTATAGCTATGTGAATTTGTGACTCGTCGATTCATGTCAGTTGTCGCGTTTTCACGTTCGGTAAATGAAGTTAATTTTTCAAATACGGGGGGTCTGTGTGTTTCTGTGTGGGATGGCACATCAGTTTCGTTAACATTTATGTCTTGTCTGTGAGATAACTGTCTTCGTTTTATTTTTGGTGTTAATTTCCTTAACATTTTAATCATAAAAAGCTTCTGTTCTTTGCTGGCCTTCTGCCACTCTGTCCATGTTTCCGGATCATCTTCAAAATGGTTCTGTATTACTTCGTCATCTGTGTCAATTGATCCTGTTTCGTGAATATCTGTGCACCTCACGGCTTCTTGTACTCTTCTTCCCAGTGTATCATTTGTTTCTACGTCACTCATATTGTTGCTCTTTAGTCTCTTTTATTTTTTCTGTAGTTTGTCTTCTACTTTTCTAGTTCGTATTTATATTTTTTCCAATCGTAAAACACCGTCGTTTCTGTGTACTTTGTGTTAACCTGATAGATACGCGCGCTCTATCGAGTATTAGTCGATAGTCTTTTTTTCCGTTTTTGTTTTCAGTTGGCTACTCCTTGTATTTATTAACTAATTCAAAGAATTTTGTATTGGGTGTTTGTCGTTTGTATCGGTTATATGCTTGTGCATGCAATTATGGGTTGCCACTAAGGTTTTAGGATAATGCGATTTAGAAATAATATTGATATTTAAGTTTTTTCTTTTAGGTGCGTATTTGGGGGTTATGAGTATAGTATATACGAGTAATCAGAATTCACTTATCAGATCGCCGTGACGATAGTCAGCATGACGATAATCCCGTGCATACTTACCCGTCCCTTCTTTGATCCTTCCTGGAGTTGCTCAGCTTCTGCTTCCGCTCGTTGTTCCCTTCCCCTGTGCCGTGTATCCCGTGTTCTGCGGCTGTAGTCCGGGCTTGGCGTACCGTACTTTCTTCTCTTTGCTTGTATTTTTCCGGGTTGAGTGAATGGTAGCTGCCTCTAGTGTCCTGGTATGTTGAATCACTGGCTTGATATGCAGTTTTTCCTTGTCTGGTATCCTTGCAGTATCGAAAATTTTTCCGATTATATCTTCATTTTCTCTTCTACTTTTCCGATTTCCTTATATTGTAGCACTTGACACGCTGAATTTGGCGTCTGGCACTTTTGACATTTTTTTTATGCGGCAAGAGATACATTCTTTTTCTTTCTTTTATTTATTACGTCAATTAAGTTGAGAAAAAAAAANTAATTAAGACAAGAAAAAATTAATTAAAAAATTTTTTTTTTTGTTCCGCGAGACTACGTGATTTCCGCGCTCGTGACAGACCGTAAAAAATTTTATCTGTATCCTACTTCTGACACCAGCTGTTACGTATGATTCTTGGTGCGGAAATAAATAAAAGCGTTACTTGTTGTTACTTATGCTTCATTAGAATTACTTATAATTGAGGTAAGTTGTGCGTGTATTATCGTCTCGCGGACTTTGTCCTTACCCTCTCGCGTCTTTAGCTAATCTCCCTGTCCCTTCTCTGTACCTTTTCTATTACCTCTCTTCTCTATTTCCCTACCTTTCAGGCCCAAGCCAGCAGAGCTATATGCTATCGTACGAAACATAATGTACGATTGGAGAATTTACTTTTAGAAAAGCATTTTATTGCTGTGTATCTAGCAACGTATTTTATGGGAGCTTGTAAAGAAGTTTGGAGCACGGTGAAACTGTTGGATAATACAGTTTGATTAGAAAATAAACTTCTGTCTGACTGTTGTAATAATGTTTGAAAGTTCTCCTCTTCTATAGGTTGACGGGTATTCAATATTGGTGAATCTAATTCAGAAGTATAACCTGACTTATCTTCCTCGTTCAATTTACCAATAACTTAGATGTAACATACCTGTAATAAATAATATTCTGTTTCTTTATACGATATAATATCTAATAACTCTACTCTTGCATTTGGCTTACAATTACTTAACTCTGAAAAACACGATAAATTTTCCGTTATGCTATACTTCAAATCGGGCCGTATTTTCATAGGAGTAGAATTCTAATTATGTTCTGAACGGCTTCTCAGAACTACAAATAATTTTTCAAGTGGATCGTGATGCAACAGAGACATCAATAAGTATAAATCTCCAGGGTTTTATGTCTTTATCTTGCAATAAAAAGCTTTTAACTGTCAAGTAGAACACACTAAAACATGGCAGATCCCCAGCTTTATCTATGCAACTCCATGATCTTATAAACTCTAATACAGTATTTAATAACCTGTGGATTTTTTTGTAACAGTGAACGTCTCAATAGATTTTTATTATTAGGGAATCTACTGTTGAAGCAATCAAAAAAATAGTTTTTTTTTTAAATAAAATTTGCAGTATGCATACAGTACGGATGTTTCAAGGGGTGCTCTACTGCTAATACGCCTACTGACATTGCAGCATAAATAGTATTGCTAAAAAGTTGTGCCGCAAGACTGACGTTCATTAGTTGAAAAGGATCAGGATCAACGTGTTGATTTGTTAATTTGGGCGTGGCTTTACTTGGTAGTTTTTCCTTGCAAATTCTCAATTTTTAAATTATTTCTTATAAAACATATCCCTCTCTAATTTTTAATTGTTTTTTTCGGATAGTGTTACGAAGGCATTTTAACAAATGGGAAGGGTCAAAATTGAAATAATTCTTCTACTATTCACTTGGATAGAAGGTTTTTTCTCCGTTACTTCTAATCATTCCATTGCTGATTGATTAGTTGTACCTGAATTGAAAATGATAGATGTTAAAATAAATCTTGCTGCCTCG
This sequence comes from Copidosoma floridanum, assembly GCF_000648655.2. Next base: position 2,499,202 of record NW_019379981.1, read on the forward strand.
ACGTAATTGATATCACTTAATATTATTTCATAAAGTGCGTTTCTACTCACTCTGTTGTTGCATACGTAATAGGAAATAGGTTGCCTCTAGTCCAACTGCTTGTCCCTTCTCATGAATACTAAAACATAATTACCTCTGTCTGCAGACTGACCAAATTCTCCCCAGTTGTGAAACCCTTATATTGCATCTCTTTCAGTATCATACTCCAACCATAATTTTATACTTATTTCATCCCGTAAAAAAACACATTGACGATCTTTTTCCGACATTCCTTTACTTTTTCTTTTAAAATCTCCAACAACTTGTATGTCTTCCTGAGTGATAATTCTAGTTAATTAATCTATTTTTATTAACGTAACGCAAGGCAATGAAAAATGTTTTATATTTCGCAACTTCGCAAGTACCAGTATGCTTTGGGTGACTCGTAAAATAAATAGATAGCTATATCTTTTTTATTATTCAACCATTTCGAGCGTTTAACATGATGTATTTGCATTGTACTAAATTGCATAACATTTTCATTTAATTTTTGGTAGTTTAAAAAAATTAGTTTTTCTTCGGTGCATTTCATAATTTTTTTTTGTATGTTAATAATCAAGTTTTTTTTTTAATTTTTCTGTAATTTTTAATTACTTGATTTTAAAGCTAACATTTTCGCAGAGTCATGTGTGGCAATTTTTTCGGGTTTTTCTTTAGATTTGATACTTTCTGCTAACTTTTTGTTTAATGACTTAATTTCTCCTTGTAAGTTGTTGTTAAAAATTTTATTATATCAATTAGTTTGCGATAATAATACACTATTTGGAGGTTTTACAGTACAAATCTGTGAATCAGTATTTTCGTCATTGAGATACTTAAATTCAATATTACTTCTTTAGTCAATAAGGAGCAGCACTAAACTTTTAAGCTAGATTACCTCATTGACTGCTCAAAAATCGTCTTCAGTTGAATCACAGTTTGTACAGTTGCGACACTTCATAGAAAAAGAGCTTCCAGAATTTCCAGTCGCTCGGCGCTCTACAGAACATGGTGGCCGCCTCTCTAACACACAAACAGTTGTCTGCTATGTTTGTTTACGTTTGATCTTTTGAATATATTTGACAGATAGTTTTCGAAAAGCACAAGAAGCAGTTTTTTCTTATCAAACTATTGGACTTGAATACAGGAACAAAATCTAATGGAATAATATTTTTTATATTACATGAACTTTGCTAATTTTTACAAGAATCTTTTTTATCGAGTATCGATCATTCACTTAATTATTTTTTACATTTTACTTTTTTTAGAAATATTTTTATATGATCATTTGATTTTTATAAAGTTTTTTTAAAGTTATTTTTTAAGCACGTAGGCTATTTACTATCTACGTAAGTACAATTTTTATGATATTATTATAAAATTTGTACGTGATTCTAACACACTTTAAAATATTCCTCATT